>CM031695.1:25752100-25867100 GCA_018466805.1 Hippocampus abdominalis
GAGGCGGGTTGGAGGACGTGCACGCTCCGCTTGGCCGAGACGGCCAAACGTCCACATGCCGTCAAGGTAGCACTTGTGTGTGTGTGGGGGGGGGGGGGGCACAACAGAAAACTGCGACTGATGGCGATGAAATTTCACACGCACATTTCTACGCGTGCCCACATCAATCGCCGATCGTATCAAAACGATTGCACCAATATTTGGGATTTTATGAACACTGAATGATGGCAGCGCAGTGAGCGCCCGGTTAGCACGTCCGCCTCTCAGTGGAGAGGTTCAGGGTTCGAATCCGGCTCTGTGTGGAGTTTGCATGTTCTCCTCGCGACTGCGTGGATTTTCTCCGGGTACTCTGGTGTCCTCCCACATTCCAAAAAACATGCATGACAGGCTGATTGAACACTCTAAATTGTCTCTAGGTGTGAGTGTGAGCGCGAATAATGCGTACGAGCTTCCGGCTTCTGTTGATTCCAAGCTTTATCGGTTGTCCTTTATGTTTTCATAAGCTCCAATTAGTTGCATCTGCACCTTAGAATGTGACCATAACCAATTTTTATTCGATTTTGTGGTTGTTTTTATGCCCTCGACAACAAGGTTGGGTTGAGCGCGTCAAAATAAGCCATGCTAGTCTATGCTCATGCGAACTGCGAGAAGGCAAATGGCTCCTTCAAAGTGATATGATGCTTTGATGATTCGCCGACACTTTGGGCAAATACATAATAAGGTCAAATGTCATTTATGACGCCATTTTACAGTGAAACTCCTCTACAACGAAATCGTGTTTGCAGCAAGAAATTTTTCACAACAGGGGGTTTTTCACTGTAGCAAATTTGATCTCGGATGTAAACACACACACACACACACATTAATGCATGAAGATTTTTTTCACACTAGGGGGTATTTTCGCCCATGTAGGTTTCGTTGTAGAGGAGTTTCACTGTAGCAGATTGTGAGCATATTTATATCGCTATGCTTTAGACTAGCGGCCAGAAGTTAGCATGTCCCTGTCGCTGAAATGTGGAAATGGTGCGTGCATAGAGTCCATCAAAGGTACTATCAGCGGCCGCAATTCCATCTTTGGCAATTCGGCCATTAGCCCGATATCTAAATGAATGTTGAATTGATTGGCGCCGTTAAGATGCAAATACTTTCAAAATCAGCTGCAAAATGCTAACTTGAGCGCATGCTAGGCTTCGCTATTAGCAGTTCTTTTACCAATAGCACACACGTTGAACAAGCAGCAAACCTCTAAACCACATGAGCACTGATCCATTGCGGCTCGCTAACTCTCACACACACACACACACGCACACACACACACACACACACACACACACACACAGTAAAAAGCATCATCCTGGTGATGAGGATGACATTACTGGGTTGAAGAAGGGCTGCAATGGTTTGTTTGTGGTTTTCCAGGCTGACAAGATAGAGCGCTGAGGTGTGTGCGTGTATGTGTGTGCGTGTGTGTGTGTGTGTGTATGTATGCGTGTGAGTCGTGATTGTCTTTCAAAGCCAATTTCCTTCTTTTGTGTAGCTCGCAAAATAAAGTCAGATGGTATCAGTGTCTTCCAAGTTGACGCAGCTGCAGGTTCCTCCCCAAGTACACCCCAAAAATGAAAATGTGACCAAAATTCAATATCTTAAATAAAGGCAAAAATATGCTCTTTCTTTGTCTGCTGAGATATTACTTACAGTATTTTGTGCCACCATTTTTTTTCCCATTGACCCCTCCATGCACCCTGTAACCTGATAACATGCTAAGCTATCATTCACATTCAAATCATTTTGTTCAACTTAGCGATATCCATTACGGGCAGCTGCGAATATGAAGCAGTGCATTTGAACATGCCTGCAAACGGTTAAGTCATCACTTGTGTATGCAACTCTGGACAAGCCAGAGTGTGTCCGCTTTGCCCAAAACTGCCACATTTGGATGTAGAAAGCAACCCGACGTGTCATCAGCAGAGGCCAAGCTTTTGCGGCAATGTGGGCAGGGCAGACCGAATTAGAAGGCTGCCATATGTCAACTTTGTGATCACGCAGTCGTACAGCGAGGGAGCGGCCGCCGGTAATGAGCATGTAGCCGGGAAGGGTTTCAAGCCCGTCTGTTTTTACTCGGTTCTCTTTTAACTTCAGCATCTGTCTGCCATTGGATGACTTTGTGAAACGATTGGGGGGGTCCGGGGGGGAGGTTTCTTTTCAGGCCAACTCACTCTTGCCCTCCGCTGCCGGCGTCGAATCATTTCAAAGCGTCTACTTCAATTCAAAGAGCATTCCTGGAAGCGCACAAAAGTTGCACATGTGTCCATGTACTAATACATGCTCTGTCCTCATAAGTAGAACACTTTAGGGCACAGGTGTCAAACTCAAGGCCCGGGGGCCAGATCTGGCCCGCCAGATCATTTTATATGGCCCGCGAAAGCAAATCAAAGATGTCAACTTTCATGATACTTACTAAAATCTCTACCAAAATTCTATCAAATTCTCATTTGTGATCATTCATTCGTAGTACTGTTCTAGTAGCGTGCAATTTTGTCTGAATAGTAAAAAAAAAATAATAATAAAAAAATTAAAATGTAGTTGTTCCCTTTGTCATTCTGCTAGCGCGAAGACACACAGTCGTGGAAAACACATTAGTCATTGTCATGATTCTGTTTGTGACCAACAGGTGGCACTGTAGGGCTCTCCCTGCAGCTGCACACCTGTTGGTCGTTATGCAATTATTGTTATAAAAGGACTCCTCCCGATCACTCATTGTTGCTGTTTGTTTGTTTGCTGTAGCTGTCATGTTCTTGATCATATTTTGTTGACTCTTAGTTTTAGCTACAGCCTGTGTTTTTTTTTTTATTCTTTTTTTTTTAGGACTTTGTTTGTTTTGGATTCAGTTTTCTGTCTTTTATCAATACACTTCTACAAGTTCACCCTGCTCCTCCCTCCTGCCTGCTTTTCGGGGTCCACCACCACCTCGCTATGTGACAAACATGAGGCACAATTGTTCGACTAGCAGGCTGAATTGTCTTACTTGTGAGGACCAAGCGTGTACTAGTACATGAATGGGGAATAAACGCTCAAGTGGTTTTGTACATACACACTACACGCAGAGTGGGTGGCGGTTTGAAGCACATACGCCTGCTTGCCTCTGTGTGTGTGTGTGTGTGTGTGTGTGTGTGTGTGTGTGTGTGTGTGTGTGTGTGTGTGTGTGTGTGCTTCCAAATATAACACGCCAGATGAGGGGCAGGGAGGCAGGGCGAGGTTGGCGCAGGGGGATATAAATGGATACTAATTGTATGGCTCAGTCAGATTAAAAAGCAGAGGATTTAACAAAAACACACGCGCCCGTGTGAGTGCACGCACGCCCATGCGCGTACACAGACACACACGCACACACTAGCACACGCTCTTCCTGTGCGCACGTAAAAATTGCCCCTGCTCGTCACTCTCAATGCATCATCGAGCGCTCCAAAATGACACGTGTGGTTGTGCATTTAAATGGATGACAATTTTATGCCTCTCATTTGACAGCCAAATCCAACCAAAATGACTTTTTCCTTGTATTATTCCTTTAATCCTTCCCAAAATTCAGCCCCGCCTGCCCTCCCCCACCCCCGAGACACCCCCCCCCACCCCCACCCCCTGCACTGCTGTATGGATTTTGCACAATTTGTCAGAGCTTAAAAAGTCAAACGACTCCAAAGAGGAAAGCGGGAAATCAAAAGAAGTTGAAGCTCAACTGGCGAGAAGGTTGCAAGCGGATGAAGAGGAGGACGAGAAGCAAAACACAAGAGCCAACTATGAATTCTAATAGACGTGCTTGATGGGGCGGCTCGCACAGGCTCCCGAGTCACACGCACCAAGCCTCGTATCGCATCAATGCTACGACTTGAGAAGGAGTGCCTGAAAGACAAGTGTCATTGAATAATCAATTGTCGTCCAGTATATGCTGTCCACTGCCAGTTAACTTGGTGCTCATTTAAGAACGGGGTAAAAATACCTGCTGAGTGGTGCACAAGCATCACCGAAAGTTACATAAATTGTTTGACTGCATTAATTGGCTCAAATGTTTTGTAAGTTAAGGGTATCATCGGGTTTTTTATATTTTTATTTTTTTAATGAATCTGCCGAACCACAATTCAAAACCAATGCCTGATTTTCATAGGTTGATTTTTATTATGTTTTGTTTATTATTTATTATTATTATGATTATTATTATTATTATAATTATTATTATCCTTAAAACATGGGTACCAAAAATATTCTCCGTTCGTCGTTAACGTTTGTGGAATTTGGGCTCAAGGTGGATCATTCCAGAACACGATATCGTCCTCAGGCGCTAAGCTGTCGCCATCTTCTGGTTAATACGAGTAATGCTGTTGGTGACAACTTCCGGGAATGGAAAACAAAAATACGAGCCGTTTTTTTCGTTTGTGTCTCGTGTCTCCATTTTCGTTTTAGAAAAAAAAATTTTTAATCATTGTTGTTAGACTTTTTAGAGCACATCTTTGTGTGCGATTTATAATTGTATTTTTTTGACTTTTTTGTCTCCCCCGTATGCTGTTTTTCGTGTTCTGTATTCCTAAATTAAGATTTAAAAAAATACCAGACGGCTGATGTTTGTAGTATGTGTTGTGGCCAACTTCCGGTTTGTGATGAGGGCGGTAGTTTATTACTTCATTAATCAATTCATAAAACAGAACTATTGCCTCAAATTCTGAATTATTTTATGTATTTATTGACGATATTGTCTGTTTTTGTTTTCTTGTCAATTTACTTTTCCAATAAAGTGTGTGCAATTAAAATTATTTTAGATATATTTTCACGGCATAAGCTAAAATCTGCTTTTTTACGGGGGCGAGTGGCCATTGGTTATCACTCTGGATGCAGCATTTCATCACCAAGCCACCAAATTACACTTGAGGTCATTATATTCATGACCCTCGTTGTTTGCTAACAGATGGGTAGAAATAGACAAGATTTCTGAAGAATGTTTTGGTTGTTTAATTTCACACTTGATGTGTGAGATGGAAATCCAGACACACAACTATTTGGATGCAAACATGACGCAAAAAAAAATAAAAATCACTTGTATCATCACAGCCTGCTCTCAAATATCGCGGGGTCTTCGCTTTGGCCAGCCGGAGATTTGTCCACTGGCTCTGGAACTAAAAAAAATAAAAATAAAAATAAGCAGTGTCAATAAAAAGTTGCAAACTATGACCTGTCAAGAAATCAAGTCGATAGGCAATTTCTGAAGAAAGAACTGACATTGGATTCAAACAAATACTTAAAATCAGTCCAGAAATAGTGGAAGGACAACGTCAGTATTCACTATGTGAAGGTGTCTCTAATTTGGAAATTGCGGTGTGAGTGGAATTTTTAGTGGGAAATGACAAATAGATCATGAGATGTTTTGAATGAGCTAAAGATTTTCAAGCAGTTGAGAAACATAGAAGATACAATAAATACGTCAAATGGCTTAACTAATTTTGTAAAGGCAAATTCAGCACAGTAAAGAGATTGTGCGCTGACCTTTGACCTGCCGGCTCAGCAGACGTGGCCCTGCCAGGCCGATGCCCAGCGCTCCGATGGGCGCAGTGATTAAGATGGCTAACACAGCTAACGTTAGCACATCCAAACCGAACTTCACCAAGGTCTCATCACCCACGTCCCTCGCCGTGTCTAACGCCGTGGAGCCGATGGCCGCCTGTCACACGTTTAGTTTTCCATTGTGGCCTCAGAAAATAGGCCACTCCCAACCATTACCAAGATCTGTTGGGCTTCTGCTGAACTTTGACCTCCAGCCAATAGATCGGGTGACATACCTGCACCGTGGCCTTGGGCAGCCAAGCGATGGCGATGAATAATTTCTCCTTTAGCACAAAGCCCGCGCCGTGTACCACCGCAAAGGTGGTGGCCAGTCGCAACACCAGACCGATGGCGATCACGGCCACACCAAAGCCTGCACGAGACCGCAGATGACTCATCGCAACGTGATGGGTCGCCACCCACTGTCGCGCCACGGCGTGCTTCTCACCCACAGTGCTGAGGCTCAATGTCGTTATTACGATCTCTGCTCCAATCAGGCCGAAGAGGAGGGGCTGGAACACGTCCCAGCACCTCCCCAATATGGCCGCCACCCCCATCTGCGGCAAGATGGATGAAACCATAATTGCCATCCGGAAGCTATCCCATGGGATTCATCAGTGGTCGTCTAATTGAGGTACGGCATCTATTCGAGCATATGTTTTTGTCCCTCAACCATGATTACCTTGTCAGCGCGCCAACCCAGCGCGGCCAGGAAAGCCAGAACCAAGGTGCACAGGCCGCCAGCCCCGGAAGCGCCCACCACTTGAGTGAAGAAGACGGCAAAGATGGAGAACGCCAACAGGAGGAAGCTCCTAGTCGCCACCACGTCCTCCTGCATCAGCACCACTTTCAGCCCGATATCAAGGTCGCGGACTAAACATAAAAGGGCTTTCCACACGAACCTGATCCGCGCTGGGGAAGAAACATAAGAAGACGCCCAGAAGGATGCCGCCCAAAACTCCGCCCGCCACTTCCAGGAGACCCTTCAGGACGCTCATCCACGTGGAACCTAAGCACACCCGCACACATGCACACACTTGGATAGGGAGCAGAACTCAACCCGGCCCAAAGCGAACCAGAACCCCAACCTCTGGAGAAGGTCACGCCCAGACAGGTGGAGAATCCCGTGATGGCCAAAATGTCATCAAAGCTGCCGGCAGCCATCAGGAGTGTCGGGATGCCCTGCGCAAGCCCCAAACATCTTCGGTCGAAGCCAAGAGGAACTTCAGGAGTAGCCTGGCACAACTTCAGTCGTAACGCAGGCCAATCCGAGGAAAGCAGCAGGTTACCTTCTCGGTTCCGTAACCTTCCTTCTGCAGCAGTAACATGGATGGAACCACCACAGCCGGTGACACCGCTGCCAGGACAAACCTGCGCACGCATGAGCATGGGTCACTTGTTGGCCCGCAGCCATGCAACTCCATCTACACGAAACACATACCCCAGTAGGAAGCCCCACGCCCACGGCAGAGCCAACAGGAAGTGAGAAACCACGGCAACCACGCAGGCCTCCACCACACACGGCCCGACCGCCACGCGCAGGCACACGGCCTTCAGGCGGCGCAGCGCCTGCAAGAAGAACACCCCTGTGACCACGTGTGCGTGCTTGCGTGTGCTCGTGTGCGTGCGGTACCGAGGGGTCCAGCCCCAGACCAGCTCGGGCCAGAATGATGGACAGCGCCACACTCCTCAAAGCTGCGGACCAAGCGGCGTCCACGTAGACGGCATCCGTCACATAGGGAACATTCCTCAGGACCAAGCCGGCCAGCAGCATGCCTGTGCAAACACATACAAAGCATCAAGTGAGTGTATATGTGTGTGTGTGTGTGTGTGTGTGTGTGTGTGTGTGTGTGTGTGTGTGTGTGTGTGCGTGAGATGCGGACTAATGTCAGGTCATACCTTTTTACTTGGTCCTCACTGTGCACAAGTACAGGAATGTGTGTATACGTGTGTATGTATGTATGTATGTATGTGTGTGTGTGTGTGTGTGTGCGTGTGAGACGCGGACTAATGACAGGTCATACCAAGCAGTGGTGGGATGGGGGGCAGTCCAGGAAACTGGACCATCCCGAGTAGTCGCCCTCCCAAAACTGCGCTGATGAAGATGATGACCACACCGAACACTCTCCCTCCCGGCAAACACTCATTTCCTGTTACTGACCACGCTGCGCCAAAGAGCAACGCCAACATACATGCTGCGGAAGCATGCGCGCACACAAAAACAAACCGGCACGGAGAAACATACACAGACACTCATAGAGACAAATAGACACAGACATACACGTACACAAAGGGAAAAATAGAAACACACACACAGGTGGACACATAGACACACATTCACAGATGCATACATACAGACACATGGAGAGAACACACACACACACACACACACACACACACACAATCAACAACCATGCACACGTGTAGAGACACAGAGATAGGCATTCAAAAAGACACACATGCACACACAGACACACACATCAGCGGAGGGCCCAAACATGTATTGACAAATGTATTGGCTGGTTGGCACCTTTCGTGACGATCAGGTTGATGAGTCCACGCGGTCGAGGACATCTCCTTCTCAGGCGGCTGAAGGACGAGGCGCAGCAGGAACACATCTGCACAAAAATAAAAAGACATAATCATTGTGTGTGTGTGTGCGCGTGTGCATGTGTGTGTGTGCGCGCACGTGCCGGACCTCACCGTGTCATCCAGCTCGTCCGTCGTCGTCACGACCGCAGCGATCTCTTTGAACCGTCCTGACCTTTACTACCACAATGCACTGGAACCGGTGTGACTTTTAACACACGCGCACACACGCAATCAAGTCTTGCACTTTGACCCAACTTGCATGTGCAAGTGTGTGTTTTGTAAATTCCTTCCTTGTTGTCACTCCATCCATCTTTCTCTTTTGTGTCAGTCCGTAAACACTCAGTGAAAGGCAAACACATAAACGCACTCATACACGAAAAGAAAAAAAAAACATGCGCACACACACTCAAAAAATCAGACACACAAACATGTACACACGCATTAACATAATGTAGACAGGCATACACACATTCAAACACTAAACACACGTACAGTCAGAAACAAAAAGAGTTTGAGCAGGACTGTGTAGCTTTATTGTTGAACACAAAAAACATTTCGCTTCCCTTACATGGTTCCTCACAATACAAAAGCAGGAAGTGACATCATAGGAGGATTCTCCCCCCCCACCCCGCCTCTACGATACACACACGTGATGTACAAAAAAGTGTAGAAAAATACTCTTGATAAAAGCAAATCTTCCAGACAACAGCTAACCATTAGCGACCAGGAATGTGAACGTGAAGGAATGAACAAACATCAACAAGTCACAGAATTTCGCGTGTTAGCTTCCTCTTTTAGCCGACGCTAGACTAGTTGAGCTAGCAACAACACCGACGGGACACAGGAATAATCACAAACATCACACGCTGTTAACCTCTACTCAACAGAAAAGCTTTTTGAGCATTTATTCCATATCCTTGATATCCAAATGAAAATCCAACTTGTACACCTTAAGATGGATATAAAAGATATAGAATAAATTGTGCTAGTAGGCTAAACGAGGCACTAGTAGTAAAACAAAATCATCACTGGTTATGAGACAGTGATTCTGCTAATGTGCCCTAGCTAATACAATAACCTCAACCTGGATATCCTGTAAGTGGCTAACGCGTTAGCGAGACTCTGTCATGTTAATATTACAGCAGCTAACATCTGAAGGCTAACGGTGTCAAATGAGTGCGCGCGGCGCCGCGTCCCACCCCCTCAGGAACAGGAAGCCTGCGCGTCAGTCAGGCAGGTACGTGCGCATGAAGATCTGCTGGCGTATCCATGGCGTGAAGTGGCTGACGTTGCTGTACACGCCGGGTCCCAGCACTTTGCTGAAGCACACGCTGCCCCATGACGTCAGGCCAAACAACGTCCAACGGCCACCAGACAACTCTTCGCACACCAGCGGACCACCACTGTCGCCCTGGGAACGGGAGCAACACATCACGCTCGACACAGGCCGCAAGAGGGTGGAGGTCATAGAGGCTAGAGTCTAGGAAATAGGATTTGGATGCTACAATTTACAGATTTGACTTAGAAGTTGGAATTCGGTAGAGGTTTAAAGTTAGACCTTGAAGCTACAACCTAAAATCGACCACAAAGCTAGACACTGGAAGCTACACCCTTGTGGCTGGACTTAGAAGCTAGAAGATAGGACTTGGAAGGACAACCTTGAAAGCTGTAACCTAAATACTAGAACCAGGAAGCGAGACTCATAGGCTAGAACTAGTAAGGGAGACCAAAAGTCTTGAGCCTAAAAACTAGCACTTAGAAGCGAGAGCCTAGAATCTGGATCTTGGGAGCAAGTACTCGGGAGGTAGAACTTAGAATGTCACAACTAAACATGAGAACCAACAAGCCTATGAACTTCTCAGAAGCAAGACTTTAGATTTTGATTCCAAAAGTGCCTTTCAAGGGACCCAAGACCATAAGAACTTCTAAGAGAAGCTAGAAAATCATCAGAATCTACAATTTACAAGCAACCGCCTAGAAGCCAGGACTTGGAACCTATGATTCAAAACTTCCAGTTAGTGGCTAGAATTTGTAGGCGCGTTGGTGGTTACCATGCAGGAGTCGACGGTCCCGGCCTCGTAACCGGCACAAAGCATCCTGGCAGTTATGGTCTTCATGTCGAAGTAGGACTGGCACTGGGACATGGAGATGATCCGTACCTGGCCCTCTTGCAGCTTGAATGGCACTGCGGAGGTGGTAGGGCGTGTCACACACAGGAAATGGCCCGCAAAACGGAGCCGAGTAGCTAAAACATATCAACTCGAACTGGAACGCTACAAAAGTTGACCTTAACTCATTCACTCCCAAAGACGTATATAGATGTCTTTTCAGACGACGCACATTTAATCCCAGTTCCTCATTTTCTATTGACTTTACTTGAAAAGGGTCTGGAAAGGGTCTGAAGATGGCTGGCCATTGGCCATCAGACCCTTTTCAAGTACAGTCAATATAAAATGAGGAAGCTGGGATTAAATGTGCGGCGTCTGAAAAGACATCTAACCACGTCTTTGGGAGTGAGTGAGTTTAAAGCTTGACCTTAAAAGCAAGACATGAAAGTGAGACCCTAAAAGCTAGAACCTACTGGTCAGACCTTGATAGCTAGACTTGCAAGCTAGGACCTACTTTGTAAAAGCGACAGCCTAAAACAGGGGTCGGCAACCCGAAATGTTGACAGAGTCATCTAGGACAAAAAACAAATATGTCTGGAGCCGCAAACAAATAAAAGCCTACAAAACTTACAATGAAAGAAACACATGCTGTACGTATGTACGAAGAGAGAAGGCACGGAGTCGGACGCAGACGTGTCTGTGTTTGTCGAGACTGTTAAAAGCATAAATGTGTAAGTGTACGTTTTTAAAACCCAACACCACAGCTCTCCTTTTTCAGAGCTGCAACATGTATCTATATCTATTTGAGCTACTTTATATTAGCCTACTATCAAAATCCTTTTCCATTTTCAAACATTTTTTATAAATCTCCAGGGAGCCACTAGATGTCGCTAACGAACCGCATGCGGCTCTGGAGCCGCGCGTTGCCAACCCCCGGCCTAGAAGCTACGACTCAAAATCTAGAGTCTGGAAGTGGGACTTACTCCTGTTGCCCATGTGACCCCATCCAGTGATGTAGCAGTAGGAGTCCGTAGTGGGAATTTGATTGGGTCCGGGCAGACATACGGGCCTCACCCATTCCGTCTCCTCCACCTGGGGGGGGGCATGATCCCAAAATTCCTCAGCAGCTCCAAAAATATTCCCCTCACCGGCCGCTGGGATGGCTCACCTCAGAGTCCAATTCCACCACACTGATGTCATAATCCACCACGGCACGGTTGTAGCGTGGGTGTACAGTGATGGCCCGCACGGCACGCCTCTGACTGTGCACGCCGGGATGGTCCAAGTTGTTGAGACCCAGGAGAACGTTCCACAGGTGGGCCTTATCTCTCCTACGCAGGTAAGTTAGATCTTGGAGGGTCAATTTTATAAGGTAGAGCCCATAATTTCGACTTGTGAGATCGCAAAAAAATTCAAAGCTAGCCGCTCGAAAGTGGCACTTTAAGGCAAGAAGCTCGAAACTTAGATGTGGATAGGCTCACCCCTCGAAGCAATGCGCCACCAGTCAAGGCCCACTTGGTGCCGATGAGGACGCAGCCGCACACGTGACCGCTCTGACCGCTCTGCAGAGAGCACTGCCACGGCCACGCCCCCTGTCGCGCCACGCGGCCTCCCAAAATCCTCTTCCGCCTTGAGAGACGCGCGCCAACCGCCGGGCGCAGGCCGCATTCTGGCCGAGAGACAGGAAACAGGAAGTAGATTCGGCCCACGCCAATCCGAGGAGACCGGTCAGAGGGATCGATGAATCTTACCGTCTCTGACGCAGTCGAGAGCCACTCGCTTGCCGGAATGACACGAATGACTGACACGTACGTACACACACACAAACAGAGATCCATAAAAACAAAGTTACACGCACGCAAACAGGGACGCAGTCAGAGGTCAGACATGGAGTCTAAATTTAGCATTAGCACGTTTGCGGCCTCCTCAACCCTCCCAAAAAAATTCTACCTCTCTTACCTCCTCTTCTCGAGTCGTGCCTGTAGAGCCAAGCCTTTGCGCTCCTCCCACTCGGGATGAACGTGTAACCAGCGACGGCGGCCCGGAGGACTTCCCTGCTCGGGTACCATGGAAACAGAGGCAGGAACCCTGTGGGACACACTGCCTGTGATGGATCGGCCGCATCACCTGTGTGGGTATGTGTGCACAAGTGTGTGTGTGTGTGTGTGTGTGTGTGTGTGTGTGTGTGTGTGTGTGTGTGTGTGTGTGTGTGTGCTACTGACCTTACCCTAGTCCCAGCTGGTCACAGGTCAGTTTGCTGAGCTGGTGGTTCCACTCGTCGGCACACACGTGATAGCGGTCCGCCGTCCTCAACACTGTCAGAATGGAACCTGACGACTGGTTCAGAGAGACTCCACACCAGACCACAACACAACGCTCCATTCATCTCACTATTTGTGTGTGTGCGTGTGTGTGTGTGTGTGTGTGTGTGTGGGTGTGTGCATGTCTTACCACAATCCCACTCGTCTGAGGCATCGGTGCAGTGTTTCTTTCCATCACACCACAAGGTCCTGTGCACGCACTGGTGGTTGTTGCATGCCAACTCATTATCGCCACACGTCGCTATCACCACAATAATATATACACACACACACACTGGGTTAAGTCAAGGCAGTAGCATTTGCAAGCTAGGACCGACAGAATTGGTATTTAAAAACCAGGTTTACTAGAATAGAGGCTACAACATAAGTGTGAGAACTTAAAGGCTAGCGTATAAAAAGTAGGACTTGGTATCTAAGAATTTGAAGATCTGGCTTGTAAACTCGTACAGAGATGCTAGGAATTAGAAACCATGACTTCAGAAAGAAGAAAGAAGTCAGTATGCAGTAGCTAGCCTTAAATGCGAAACCCTAGAATCTTGTCTCGAAAAATACAGAATAGAAGGTAGAACATTGCTCGATGTACAGGCTAGTACTTAAAAGCTAGTGCCAGCACACCCGCTTATCCTCACGAGGGTCGCGGGTGTGCTGGTGCCTATAAAAGCTGACTTCGGGCAGTAGGCGAGGTACACCCTAAACTGGTTGCCAGCCAATCAGAGGGCACACAAAAACGAACAACCATTCACACTTATGGACAATTTAGAGTGTTCCGTTGGCCTGCTACGCATGTATTTGGAATGTGGGAGGAAACCGCAGTACCCGGAGAAAACCCACAGGGAGAACATGCAAACTCCACACGAGGAAAGCCAGAGCCAGCCAATCAAACCCTGCAACTCTGCACTGTGAGGCGGACGTGCTAACCAGTCATCCGCCGAAGCAAGAGCATAGCCAGAATGTAGAAACTAGCTAGCACCAGGAAATTAGCACTGAGAAGCTAAAATTGAAAAGCTAGAATCTCGACGCTAGAACTTGGAAGCTACAATTTTAAAAGTCAGAAGCCCAGATCTAGAAGCTCAATTTGAAAAACCTTAACTTGGAAGTCAGACTTAGAAGCCAGACTCACGAGCTAAAACCAGAGTCAAGAAAGTACAACAGAGAGCATAGAATGCTAACACTGGATGACATCACGCCACAGGTGGGTAACGACTCACAGCAGTTGACCTCGTCAGCCAGCAGGGGGCAGTCTGGGAATCCATCGCAGATCATGCTGGTCTTGATGCAGACGCCGCTGCCTGGACATTCCCACAGAGCTCGTTCGGTGCAGCCTGCCGCATACGCGCAAAGACACGTGAGCGCAGCCGTCTCGACTTTTGTGTCACAAACGTTCGACGGCGGTCGCACCGCAGTGGTCTTCATCGCTGCGGTCGTCGCAGTCGGCAAGGCCGTCGCAACGCTTGCTGGCCAGGACGCAGCGGCCGGAGCGACACTTGAAGTGGCTGGGGGAGCACTCTGTTGACACAGGACACACGGACAGGAAGTTAGCAAGAAGCGAGTCCAGTGCTGTTGTGTACAAGCACGCACCGTCCACGCCAGCCTCGGGCAGAAGGCACGTCAAGTTTCCGCCCTCTTCGGGAAACTGAGCGCAGTCCGAGTCGTCGGGCCACTGCAAGCCCACGATTCCGAGCACCGACTCGCACTTCTCCTTGGCCGTGCGACACAGAGACCTAAGAAAGGGGAGACGTTGAGTACCGTATTGGCCCGAATATAAGACGGCCCTGATTATAAGACGACCCCTCTTTTTCAAGACTCAAGTTTGAAAAAAGACTTTTTGAACACCAAATTCATTTTTATACAGAAAATAATTACAGTACATCGGAAACAAATGATTAAAACAATATATTTGAGAGAAAAAGCATGTTATTTTGTCTCATTCAAATCTAAAGTGCAATCACATTCGTAAATGAATGGCTTCTGGTTTTATAAAATGTAAATTCCATCATAACTTCTCCTCAGCTGCCGCTTAACCTGGCCGATCTTCGACCCACTTTTCTCCAGATTGTCGCTACGTTTCTCCATTTTCTCTTCTATCTCTTCTATTATTTTCTTCTCTTTTCCTTCTTACCGCTATTTTTATTTTTATTCTTCGTGGCAGGAGTTCCCTTTGGCCTGGGGAGTCAAATTAAGCATTCGCTTCAATGATATCTGGCGCCATCTAGCGTCATGAATGGGTATAAAGTCTAGACCCCGAATATAAGACGACCCCCACTTGTTCAGTCTTATTTAATGCAAAAAACATTATATATTTTTGGGATAATCCCAAAAATATATATATATATATTTTTTGGGATAATCCCCCCCCCAAAATAAATAAAAAAATATATATATATATATTATAAAAAAATATATAAAAAATATATATTTATATATATTATAAAAATATATATAAAAAATATCTTTATATATGTATAAAATATATATATATATATATATATATATATATATATATATATAAATATAAAAAAAAAATATATTATATTTGGGCCAATACGGTAATCACACAGCAGAGACGCTCCCATCACACACCGGTAACAATGGTTTGCTCGTCCAGTCACCCGTCAACCTGTCCCGTCTTGTCCTATTTGCAACTTGTTACGTCTGTTCTTCACATCGTGCCGCGTTGCTTCGCTCACTATTGTCGTCCTGTCCTGTTCTGTCTTATTTGAGGAGGATATCCAATGACTCCACAAGCAAGGAACGCAACAGGACAGCTTTGACGCACACTTACCTGCATGGTGGCACGGTGCTCAGGCTGAGTGGGTCGCACTTGGGTACGAGCAGCGTGCAGGCGTAGAACATGAGGTACTGGTAGCAGCCCGTTTGGACCAGCGCCGGGAAGAGCGACGACTCCCACGACACCGAGCTCTCCCGCTGCGACACGTGACCCAGGAAGTTGGGGAAGCGCGTGTGGTTGTAAGGCAGGTTCATGCACAGCTCCAAGCTGATTGGCTCACAGCCGGCTGACACGCCCATAGGAGGAGGAGGGCGGGGTCAAAAGAATTGCAAAGACAGTTTGGGAACTGGAATAAAAATAGGAACCTTGACTATCGACCCATTTGTCAAAGGCTTACTGCAGTTGTGATGTCGCGAGTCGCAGGACGTGCAGCCCGGTTGAGTTGGGGGGCACGCAGTGTGAGCTGCAACACACACACACACACACACACACACACACACACACACATATGCATGCACACACGGTCAGACAGTCAGACACACACACATACACACACAAAGGCAGCCTGTTGCCAGGTGGATGTCTCACACTGCTCGCGCATGCAAAGTTCTTCGTCGCTGCCGTCCTTGCAGTCGTCCTCGCCATCACAGCGGAACGCCGGAGGAATACACTGCCCGTTACGGCATTCCCAAAGACCCTGGCTCCGACATGCTGCGCGCTCACACACACACACACACACACACACACACACACACACACACACACACACACAGGTGAGTCCTTCCTGTGATTTGAGCGGCGGGGCCATCGTCACCATGGCAACTCACAGCAATTGAGCTCGTCACTCTTGTCGACACAATCGTGGTCGCCGTCACAAAGCCAATCCCTTGACACGCAGCGGCCGTCACCACAGCGATGCTCCCGCGTCGCGTCGCACACTTCCAGACAACAGTCGGTAGCCTAGCCTAGCCTAGCCTAGCCTAGCCTAGCCTAGCCTTGCCTCGCGTCGAGGTTCTCAAACTTTTCCGCCAAAATATGGAGAGACATTTTTCAACGACCATCAAAATCCTAACATACAAACCGTAAATAATTCTTTCAATGACAATACAGAATGATATTTTGCAAACTGTCTCTGGCTGAGGTCCCGTTTGAGAAGTACGATTTCACGTGTGTGCTCTCACCACAGTTGAGCTCATCGCTGAGGTCTCCGCAGTCGTCGTAGCCGTCGCACAGCAGAAGCGGCGGCAGACAGCGGCCCGTCTGGCAGCGGAACTGCGCATCTGAACACACTGAATGATGACGTCATCACTCGTGATGATGTCACGGCATCACGACGACGACCTTTCAAACGTGCACTGAGAATTGTATTGTGAATTGTTCAATAAAGTTTGTTTAAAAAAAAAATTTAAAAAACATGCACGCATGCGTGCGTGCTCACCGCAGTGCGCCTCGTCGCTCCAGTCGTCGCAGTCGTTTTGGCCGTTGCACACCAGCTTCTGAGGGACACAAATCCCCGTGGCACACAGAAAGTTTTCCTTCCCGCCGCATGCAGCTGTTGGCCAATCAGAGAGTAGCGCATGACATCACCAAACAGGCTGGGACGATGTCCTGTTCCACCCTGTCTTATTTGTGTCTTGTTCAGCCCCCTTCTTATATGGTCAATCAACAGAAAGCACCACTTAGTATCTCCAAAAATGTTTTAACAATGTCCTGTCCTTTTCCATCCCGTCCTGCTCTATCCGACCCACTCCTTTAACTGTCCTGTCGCAGTCCATCCTGTTCTATTTGCGACTTGTTTTGTCTCTTTCTTATGTGGTCGGCCAATCAGAGAGCACCGCTTGACCTAACCAAAATGAGACAGAAGAAGTGTCCTGTCCTTTATTGTCCTTGACTGTCCTGTCCTACTAGTCCCATCCTGGCCTATTTGCGGCCCTTTATTACAGGGCAGCGTATGACATCACCAATCGTGCCAGACTCGTCAAAAGACATGCCACTCACATGGTTTGCCCACAGCTTGTCGTGGTGTGTAGCAGGCCGGGGGCACTCCGGATGATGAGGTGTCCTGGCTGAACTGCGAGCAACGCAGGAAGTCGGGCCAAGAGGCGTTGAACATCTGCAGGACGGGCTCGCAACCTTCCCTGGCCGCCTCGCAGAAGGACGCACACGGCAACACCACCCACCTGCAGGCAAGCAGGTGAGCGAAGTGTACTGGGATGTGGCGAGCGGAGCGCCCCGCGACTACCTGTTCTGAGTGGCGTCGTCGTGGAAACACTGCGGCAGGGCCAGAGAGCAGCCGAACAGCATGATGTGCTTGTAGCAGGACAGTCTGCTCAAGTAGCTGAAGAACCTACAACACACGCCACGTCACTTCCCCAACGCACGTTTACCATCGCTTCTACACTCGCCGAGCTCCGCCCATTATTACCTTAGCAACATGTCCACCTCAGAGCTCTTCACCACAGCAGCGGTGGAGGACAGCCATGTTTGGTTGTATGGCAACATGTGACACTGATGCTCCACCAGTGGCTGGCAACCACCTGCACACATTTAGGATTAAAAAAAAAAAAATCACACAGCTTTGTACAGTCAAACCTCGGTTTTCAAATGTCTCGGTTCTCGACCAATTCGGTTTTCGACCAAAAATCTTGAGTTTTTTATGCCTCGGATGACGAACAAATTTCGGTTCTCGAACAAACTGAGCGCACTTGAATGCACCATTTGACTCCTCTCGCCTTCCTTACACGAGGAAGTGACGCTAT
Organism: Hippocampus abdominalis; assembly: GCA_018466805.1. Taxonomy (NCBI): domain Eukaryota; kingdom Metazoa; phylum Chordata; class Actinopteri; order Syngnathiformes; family Syngnathidae; genus Hippocampus; species Hippocampus abdominalis. The sequence goes on from CM031695.1 coordinate 25,770,195, forward strand.
CTCGGGTAGACGAGGAAGTGATGCTTCCTCGTGCTGCTTTCCATTGTGAGCAGACGTGTTCAGTAAACATTTTTATTTTAAAAGGAGCGTGGTTTCGGTTTTCGAACAATTTCGGTTTTCGAACAGCCTTCTGGAACGGATTATGGACGAAAACCGAGGTTGGACTGTACTTTGAAAAAACATATTACAATAAGAATTCAGAGAATGAAACAATTTGTGAATCATGATATCAGCGTTTAATTCACAGAGCATATTATAGACCACCAGAGGGCAGTATAATATAACCAATGGAGAGACAAAGAAAACTAAGCTGTAGTTATGTTTGTCGTTCTTCCCAGAGGATAAAGAATATGTATGTCTGTGAGAGATTCTTACATATCTATCTATATGTGTTGCTGCACCATCGGTACTTCAATATCTACACTCACACACACACACACACACACACACATACACACAAAATTACCTGCGTCCGATGCAGAGGTGGCGCCAGTCAGCCAGGTAGAGCTCAGCGAGGGGACAGACGTCAGAAAATCGGTGGCCGTCGTGATTGGTGGAGTGGGCGGGGCCTGAGATGCATCCACCGGGAGGGAGGGGATTGTCCTGTTCCCACAGTAACCGTGCTCCCTGTCAGCTATCAGCTCTGGAGAAGGAAGGGGGCTGGAGTCTGAGACATGGCCGCCAATCATACCTGAGGAAAAAAAGATGTTTCACAACTTCCGTGTGCGTGCATGTGTGTGTGTGTGCGTTTGTGTGTGTGTGTGTGTGTGTGTGTGTGTGTGTGTGTGTGTGTGCATGCATGTGTGTGAGTGTGTGTGGGTGCGCGTGCGCGCCAAGGAGCTTTTTGATTGGTTCACTTAAAATACACAAGTGTGCTCGTCTATGAATAGTGTCGGAGAGATCAGGTTACCATGGCGACCCTGGTTACATGTCTCGCTCACTCACAGACTCAACTGTCGGCTAATAATAACAATCATTCGGGAAGGTTCGGGGTGTGGGGGGGCCTCCACCACAAGTGCCAGCCGGGGTTAGTTTGCGACACTAAAGCGGGAGTGTTTGTGTGCTTGTCCCACTTTCAAGGTCGTTTCAAGGTTGGCGGTAAAAGAATCACAAACATACGCACTCGTTGATAGCTTGGACAAAATGAAGACGTTGAAAAGGTAACAAGATGTTTTATGGCACTCGTAAATATTTGACATTCCTCCACACTTTACATGCTCCTGAATGGCGGACACCTCGTGGTTGTCATGACAACACCTCACACACACTCAAACCAACAACCAAGGACAGCCAGATGTGTGTGTGTGTGTGAGAGAGAGAGAGACAGAGAATACCAGTGAGAGCGAGCACAAGCATCACACCAACCACCAGGCCGGCGACAGGAAGTAGGACGTAAATGAGTCGGAGACGGCTGGACGTCTGTAACTTGTGAGGACATGCGTCCTCGCCCATCCCTCTTTCAGTTACTCCGCCGGTAGCCTAATGACGCACAAAGCAGCAGCGGAGGTTGTTTGGACAGCAACACAATATTATAGCGACAACAGCGTCAAGCATTTATCATCCGGTGATACTGACACTGAGCACGAGTGGGAAATACAAAGAAATGTCTACATTATAAAGTTAAAATGCATGCATGCAAAATCGATTATTTTTTTAATGAAATCATCTATTTACATTTTGGTGTTTAAAATGTATGTAACTAGCAAAGTATTTCAAACAATAACAAAGATAAAGTCTTTTTTATTGTATTATTTATTATCATTTATATCATTAACTAGGCTCATTCTCATTTTTGAATTGGTCTTTTTACAAAATGGATCTTTTTACAAAAAACAATTATTTAATGAAATAATACAGTATGAAGAAACGTTAAATCTCTCATAGTTTTATTTCTAGGTAATAACGAACAAGCTAATCAATTATTTGATCAAAGTAATAAATTTTATGTGCGCAATAAACACTTTGCAAATTTTTAATGAAATGTCCAGAATACAAGGTTTATTTTAGAAATGAACTGATTATGTAATAAAATGCATTTTAAATGTTTGAAATGGTTTTATTTACGATTATTTTACTTGCAAAATATCAATCTATATAATCAAATAAATACCTGTAAAATGACATGTGTAAAATTTCGGATAAATGAAATGAAAAGTTAACCCAAAAAAAAGAATAAATCCATTTCAAAAACTACATTTTAAGAAAACCAGTTCAATTCAGGATCTTTGACGAAAGTAACGATCGGTGCTTCTGGGCCTGACGATGCTCACCGATTCCCAAAACGATGACGTACTTAAGAAGAGCGGACCTAGATGAGTCTTAAAAGTCACGTGAGGCAATTAGCGCGAGGCAGAAGCCGATCCAGCTGGGCTTTCTGCTTCCGGTTTATTCCTTCGGTCGCTGAAAGCCACGTGGGCGCCTGCGCGCTCGAACACAAACTCACCGTATTCGTTTCCGCGCTGAAGGTGACTCGCGGCCACGAGAACATGACCTTCCTCTGCCGCCTCGCAGCAACCGACGCGCCAACTGAAGTCAGCGCTGCCGCCGCCGGACCAGCAGCCGCTAGGCCCGCCCACTCCTCCTCCACCCGCCTCTCGCCACGTGACCGCGCCTGGACGTGTCGCGCGCGTGCACGTGAGACTGTCACCGTGACAGAATGTCACTTTTGTCTTCAACACAGTCAGACTCTCACATAGACATGCACACAGACTCAAGTGATAAACATCAACAAGGGCTGACTTTTATTTGTCAAACAAGTCATTATTTTTTCTTTCCATCATGACATTAGAACACGTGACCCAACGGCTCTGTCCCCCCGCCGTCTTGAGTCGCGCTCAGAAGAAAGTAGGCGGCGAGTGACAGCGCGGCGCCGCCCAGCGAGACAAGGACGGCGCACCTCTGCCAGCGCACAATCCAGCTGCCATCCTCTTCGTCGTCTTCGTCCCGCCGACCTCGCTTCTTGGCGCGGCGCCCTCCGCGCCGCTTAGTGAATGCTTCCAGCTCCTCCTGGACACACACGTGCTCGAGCAATTAGCTTAGCGTGGTGGCAGGGCCGAGATATGCCTTTTTCTTTCTCCCCCCATCCCCACCTGTTGTCTCCGTTGCTCTTCTTCCTCAGCCGCCTTCTGCTCTGCCTCCTTTAGCTGGACACATACCACATACACATTCCGGGCTCATTGACAACTTTCGGTGACATTATCGCACTGCACGCTAGTGTGTGTACACGTGTGTGTGTGTGTGTTCACCTCGCTGACTTTCCTCTGCTGTTCTATACAGTTGTGGTCGCACTCGACAACGCATGAAGATGACAACGAGCACGCCAACTCCTAAGCAGACACACAATGACGCCATGACGGTGCGAAAATAAGGCTACGGAACTTGTGGAGGCCATTTTGTACCTTCTTGATCCTCCTGCAGGGACATCGCAGTTTGACCTTCTGGTGACATTCGAGCCCACACGCCCCCGGGTGACATACCTGCTTGCAGCGATGACCGCAACTCAGCTACACACACACAAGACAAAACAGAAACAGCACACATTTTACACACAAATAAACACAAAAACAAACGCACACATGCAAACAGACACACATAGTGGATGAGTCGTCTATTTCCTGAACTGCAACCAGACGGGCAGCCATGTTGCCCTCCCACCCCCCGTGCCGACAAGATGGCAGCTCAGTGAGTCGCGTTTACCTCTTTGGGACACTGGTTCGTGCACGAGACCAATGCTATCTTCGTTTCCTCGTCGGCCTTCGCCATCTTCCTGTCACACCATGATGACATCATCAAGACACCCAGATAGTGGGAATGGTGAGTGATGCGCTCGCAACCATTCTCAACTCCCCAATCATTACAGTGCTTACATGCAGTCCACATAGATGGCGCTCATCTTGCAGTGGCAGCGTTGGCGAATCATCTGGTGGCACGGCGGGCAGTCGCCAGTGTGACAGGGAAGCGGGCAGGCATGGGGGCAAAGGAGCGGGCGGGGCTTGGAGCAGCCCTCCTCGCAGTCGTCGCACTGGCGGCACACACTTCAACTGTTAATATCTCAATACTCATCGGAGTGTCCCGTCCATTTTCCCGGTGGCTTGCGGCTCGATCTGACACATTCAATATGGCGGGCGCGTCACGGCCGCTGTACCTTGTTGCCGTCGTCCAGGAGGTGGCACTCTCTGCCGCACGTGTGGTTCCCGCAACGCAGCGGTCGGCCGCACGGCCTCTTGCAGGAGAAGCGGCCCTGGCGGGAACACGGCACCTCGCTCACCTGAAGCACGTTGCAAATTTGGTCAGCGCGATATCACCGAGCCACAATGACAAATCGTGCCAAAGAAACGTTCTTACCTCGTGTTCTCCAAAACAGGAGCTGGAGGACAGAGAGAGAGCGAGAGAGATAGTCAAAAATTGTGAGTCAAAAATTGGCAGCGTGTTTGTATTGTGTCTGTACACGTATGTCATACACTGGTATCGGCACTTGACACGGGGGGCAGGGCAGGGCCTTGGTCACAAAGGCCGGTTCGGACGGCTGCTCCCACGGCCCGGACAGCTGCACCTGACGCACCCCAATCAGCAGAAACGGTCCGGATGAGAAGCGCGCCACAAGTCGACAGAGATCATTCCAGAAGCGAAGAACAACGTGTGCATTACCTGCTGGGACTTGAGCAGAACGCGGTCGTGGCAAGGCTGCGGGCACGTGTGCGGGCAGCCCGCCAGAGGCAGCACGCAGGGCTGCGCGCAGGGGGGGCACGGCCCGGCGTGGCAGCGGTGGCGCTCTCGAGCTGCGTGGTGGCAGGATGATGGAGCGCTGCGGTGGGCGTCCAATAAATTCAGATTGGTTGTGGATGGTGCGGAGGGTGTGTAGACTTTTGCACTTGTTAACTTGCTTCCAGTCCACGTTCAAATACAGTTAAACCTCGGTTTTCGAACGTCTCGGTTCTCAATTCGGTTTTCGACCAAAAGTTTTTTATGCTTCGGATGACGGACAAATTTCGGCTCTCGAACAAACTGAGCGCACTTGAATGCATCATTTGACTCCTCTCGCCGCCCTTACACGAGGAAGTGACGCTTCCTCGTGTTGCTTTGCATTGTGAGCAGACGTGTTCAGTAAACATTTTTATTTTAAAAAGAGCGTGGTTTCGGTTTTCGAACCATTTCGGTTTTCAAACAGCCTTCTGGAACGGACTATGGACGAAAACCGAGGTTTGACTGTACAAGCTCGCCCAGAAGGAGGAAAAAAGATTGCTCCTGTAACAGGAAGCGTGTGTACCTGCAGAGCTCCTTGCAGCGAGGAGGCTTGGTGCTCCGCTCGCGTCCACACGGCACCGTCAGGGAGGCGGCGCCGCACGCGCAACGGACGTCCACCGTCTCTGGACATGGATAACAACTTCCTGGCGGTGCGGGAAGACCCATCAGACAACACGCGTGCGCGCGCACAGACTGTACATCAAAGTAAAAGCGCGTTACCTCGGTGACACACGGACGGACATTTGTGGTTGCGACATCCCAGAGTCCGAGCGCAGATCTGGTCGCACGGGGGGCAGTTGCCGGGGCAACACTGACACAAAAGTCAAGAGGGATACGGGGGTTAGCGGGAGGGGGAGTCGGGGGGGGGGGGGGGGGTTGCAGACGGGCACCGGCATGGTGACTCACCTTCCTCCGACATGGATGTTTCTGGCAGCTTCTGCTTTTTGAACATTTGGACTCGCATAAATATTCTTTGTGACACGCCATCAGCTTCCTGTATTTCCCGCACCGGCACTCTTTCTCCACTTCCTGATCCACACACACACATGCGCATGCGCACACAGAGCAGGTCAACAGCAACGCCACACGCATGCACGCACGCGCAGGAGGAAATGTGTGTTACCTGCCGGCAGGTGTCACAATTCCCACGGTGACACCTCAACGAGCAGGTGTGTTTCCCGCAAGACAGGGGGCGCTCACACGTGTCGCCGCACAGCGACACGTCTTCCGTGCACGGCAGGCTGGACTCTGAAGGACACGTTGAAATTTACTGGTTAATGTTCACCCGTTTGCAATCCGAGCAAAGACTCGTAAGCGCGCGTGTGTGTGTGTGTGTGTGTGCGTCTCACTGGCTTTGCCACACGGACACGATCTGCTGAGCGAGCGGGGACAGGGCGGGCAACGTCCGTCGTGGCACACGAGCTCACAGGTGTGATTCCCACAAGAGAGGGCGGCGCCGCATATCTGATGAACGGGGACAAAGGTGCAGTCAGCCATTTTGTGTCAGCCAACTGTCCCCCATTAAAGTGGCCCGTCTGCTACGTACACGATCGCACTTCCACTTTGGGCCGGCGCAAGGTCTCTCCGATTGTTGCCGACCGCACATGCACTTCTGAACGCTGACTTTGGGACAGGGGGAACACTCTGGGGCACACACACACACACACACAAACACCCATGCTGATTGTACAGGAAAGAGAAAAAGACGCCACTGGTTACTCCATGTGTGTTTACCAGAGTGGCACGGCTGGGAACATGTGTGTTGGCGGCATGGCAACAACTTTCCACACGGCTGCTGGCATGTCCAGGGCTGGGGGGGGAAAAAAATAAAGAAAAATTATAATACCGTATTGGCCCGAATATAAGACGGTGTTTTTTGCATTGAAATAAGACTGAAAAAGTGGGGGTCGTCTTATATTCGGGGTCTAGCCATTATACCCATTCACGACGCAAGATGGCGCCAGATATCAATGAAGCAAATGCTGAACTTGACTCCCCAGGCCAAAGTGAACCCCTGTCACGAAGAATAAAAATAAAAATGGCGATAGCACTAAACAGAAAAATAAAAAATTGCGGTAAGAAGGAAAAAAGAAGAAAATAATAGTTCACATGTTTAAATGTTCAGATATTAAGATTTGAATGAGGCACAATAACATGCTTTTTCTCTCAAATATATTGTGATAATCATTTGTTTCAGATGTACTGTCATTATTTTTTCAAACTTGAGTCTTGAAAAAGAGGGGGTCGTCTTATAATCAGGGCCGTCTTATATTCGGGCCAATACGGTAATAATAATAATCTTTGGTTGAGCTGCGCCGAGTGTTTTCGAAAACGCGCCCATGAGCACCTTGTTGCTACAGCGCCGGGGCAGGGGTGTCGCTTTGCCACACAAGCAGGAAACAGACACCATCTTGGGACACGGCGGGCACGGACCTGGGGGCACGAGGACAGCCACAAAGTTATTCCGAAGACACACACAAAGAGTGTGTGTGTGTGTGTGCGTGCGCGCGGGCTTACCAGGATGACACAGCAGCAGACACGCGTGTCCACAGGAAGGCTTCAGCTCCTTGTGACACACGCCGCCGCACGAGTGAGGCGCTAACCAGGGATCGGCGGGAGGATCCTCAAGCTTCCCACAGTAGCACACATACCTGAACGCAACACACGCTCACAATCACGCCCGCGATCACGTCAGCTCGTCCCGGTGGCTGCTTACCTGGTGGGCGTGGTGGCGTGGGAGTACTCGGTCCGACACTTTGGGCTGCGGAGGGGAAAATGATCACGCATAGAAAGAAGAACATCCATATGATTGTTTTTCTGGTATGTTTCGCCTCACCAGGGCCACGGATGCTGCTTACGGCCGAAATCTTCGTCTGTGGCAGAGCAGAGGAGGAACACAGAGTCCCTGGCCCACTTCTGGATACACGGAAGATGGAAGAGGGAGAAGCAGCCGGAGCAGCTCCACACCTGGAGGGCGGCAGGTCGACGTTAGCCGGGTGGCGGCGTCACCCGACATAACCGAGGCCCGGTTTCTGTTTCTCACCGGCTGAGTCCGCTTGACCGAGGCGATGCAGATGAGGCAGGTGAGCGCTCCGGACTGGAAGAGTTCGCTGACATACTGGCCCGTCCTCTGCAGGGCTGTGATGTCGCCACCTGGCGAAGACACGTGTTCGAAAAAGACGCACGTTAGGGCAACGGGCGTACATGTAATTGTTCTGTCTGTCACTATATGTCAATGTTAAGGAAAGTTGAATCAAGCTTAAAAAAAAAAATTTAGTTCAAAGTGTAAATGTGTCAAAATTGGGATCGGGACTGACAGTCTGACCAAAGTCCCGGTGACGTGTCTCACCTGTGTGACTGGCATACGTGATGAAGGTGGACTGCAGGACGCGTGCGTCCTTGTGCTCTTTGTTGTCATCGTCATCATCATCCTCCTCCTCCTCAGAGGAGGAGGAAGAGCAGTTGGTGTGACGTTCCATCAGTCGCTGCGCGGCAGCCTGGTTGGACTTTCGGATCTCTTCGAACTTGGCCGGACCGGAAGCGCCTGGTCGCCAGAAGAGGAGAAGCTGGTCAGCGGACCACTGAAGTAGACATAATGATTAGGTATGTGACAACTGACTCTTTTCCGCCATTTTATCGAGATGATGTTTTCATGTGATCATATCGTGCAGGTCCGTTTTGCACTCCTCTCAGAAAAATTTGCTCTGGCTTGTTAAAAATATGTTGTCCATGTTTATTGTTGGATATGATGTACAGTGGAATCTCCTCTGTCGCCCCGTTTTTGATCTGATGATTTCCATGTTTATCACATCCACGGCTGGATAACTCTTTGACAGCTAGCTGGAATATTTTAATCGCTTTATCCTGGTAAATTTTTAGGGGACATGCAAATGAAGTTACATCCAATTTGTATAATTAATTAAAAATATTTTGTCCACGTTTATTGTTGGATATGATGTACAGTGGAATCTCCTCTGTCGCCCCGTTTTTGATCTGTTGATTTCCATGTTTATCACATCCATGGCTGGATAACTCTGACAGCTAGCTGGAATATTTTATCGCTTTATCCTGGTAATTTTTTAGGGGACATGCAAATGAAGTTACATCCAATTTGTATGTTGCCAAAATTTGTCAAATTTGAAATGTCATGACGTTAATTCTTAACGGATTGACAAAATCTAAACCCCGTTTTGTTCCTTTATTTCAGCTCTTTCCAGTGACATTGGTCTTGCTGGGAAAAAAAGCTTTTCATTTTATTGTCACGTCCCTACAACATTGCGATTTTTGTGTGGTCCTCACCGTGCCCAACGTTGGGTGGGACTATGGTCTTGGCGCTGCCTCCTCTTCCTGTGCCACTTCCTCCTCTTCCTGTGCCACTTCCTCCTCTTCCTGCGCCACTTCCTCCTCTTCCTGCGCCACTTCCGGGTTTCTCTCTGACCCTCTCTGCTGGAGCTTCCGACTTCCGCCCACGCCCCCGGCCCTGGGGTCTCCAGGCTGGCTCCATGTTAGCCACTGGGGCAAAGTCCCACGTTCAAGCTGGTCTTCTGCACAAAAGGGAATTCTTTGTTAACCTATTCAAACGTCACCGCGACTGAATATTGCACAGTAACAGCAAAATCAGTAATAATAATGATAGTTGTTTAACAAGCTCTCATATGACGACAGATGACGTTCCAAAAGTGAGCACAAAGCTAACAAGCCGGCTAGCTAGTTGGGACGAAGACGTGCGGTAGAAGCTCCCAAAAAGCAACGTGAAAGTCGTTATGGAACATACAAGATTAAATAAGTGTCTACTGACGTAGAGCCGAACCCGTTAAACAAAGGAACAAAGATAAAAAGGCAGCGTGTACAAACCTTGGTTCTTCTCTCACAGTTGCAGCAGTATTGATTCAATGCGCAGCTGCCACGCGCACCTTTTCGCGCTGCATGCTGGGACTTTTCGTCCATTTACAATCGCGTGCGGGAAGGCTGAGGACTACAAATCCCATCACTTGTTAAGAAACAGCTGCTAGGCGACGTGGCAACTGATTATTAATTCATATTGTTTATTATCATGCCACATCATTCCAGGAAACAACATTTAATCAGCGCGTTTCTACTACAAATCAAACTTTGGCTATTTAGCTGTGGTGCTTTAATGCAAGGGGTTCTCAAACTGGGGATTGTGGGCCATTACTTTTTTTTGAGGGGGACTGCAAAATCGCTGTCAGTTATGTCCACTCGTACCCCCTTGATACGTTGTCTGTTTCAGCAGGAATGAAGTTGCTCGTCTGGAAATAGTCGCTTAAGCAGTCACGAAATGTAGCAACCAAACCGCCAAGTTAGCAGTAGTGACACTTGTCAAAAAGGTCCTCCTTGTTTGCACCCATGTAGTCAGCGTAAGCTAGTGGTGTCAAACATACGGCCCGCGGGCCGGAACCGGCCCCCAAGGAGGTTCGATCCGGCCCGCGGATCATTTAAAAGTGAAAAAAAAATGCATTAAAGACACGGAATGAATATTTTAAATAAAATGCGATTCGTGGATTATCCGCTAGGGAGGCACACTGTTTTGATCACAGTAGAAGACAACATTGTTTTGATCGGGGAAGAAAACGGCAGACTCAGTCTGTCACCGAGATAGACCCAACGCTGCAAATGATATTAAAGCGTTAATCAATGTTTCTTGAGACCAAAACAAAGGAAAGAGATGACATTTTGGTGATTCATAGCACAGCATGGTATAATGTTAATGGTTCGGCCCACTTGACATCTACCGAGTCCGTATGTGGCCCACAATGTGAAATGAGTTTGACACCCTTGGCGTAAGCGATGTACGTCAGTTTGGGATAATGGATGTGCTACATTTTATTCAGTTCAATGTGATTAAATTCCGTTCTATGAAGCAGATAATAAATATTGATGTTGAAACCAAGAACAAATTATTCCACTGGCATTTTGGAGATGCGTGGCAGTTACGTTCGGATAATGAGGGCGGCCTTGGGAAAAATTATCTGCCTGGACTCCAAAAGTTTGAGAACATTAAAGATCTTCTAAAAGTAATTGATCTTTTCAATTTTGATGATTGTTTTAATTCCAGCACCTATGCTTAATGTGCCTTAGGATTATAAAGAGGTCCTTAGCGCAACGTCTCTATGTAAGCGGTCCCCGGAGGCCAACATTTTTATAAGCCGTGATTTTTGCAGTCTAGCAATTAACATTATGTCTCGCTGATGTTGGTGTCACACATCCCACAATGCACTGTGCCAAATGTAAACAACGCCATCTTGGCAGAATAGAAAACGATGAAAACCAACGGCGAATCAGGAATTTCACCGTAAACAAACGCCTGCGGGGATTCAGTCACATGACATCCGGAAGTCTATGTTCGTCATTCGCTAGCTGGCGGCGGCGGGCCAGCGCCCGCCTGGGATGGGAGCTTCTTTTCCAGTCTGCTGACTCGATGTTTGAGCTTGCTGTGCGTGGCCTCGTGCTCGGCAAGCAGTCGCGCGTAGCGTGTCTGCAGGCCATCCAGCATGCTCGCCATCTGCTCCACTTTCTCTTCCATTTCCTTGGGGTCGGGGCCCTGCGCCGCCACCTACGGGACAAGAGAAAGCATAACAAGTGAGTGGCAGATGTTTCCAGGAGATGAGGTGGTGGCGCTGGATGTACCTCCAGGTCCAGTAGGCCGTCCTTCATCAGAATCTGTCTGCCCTTTTCCTCTAACAAGGCCTTGGCGTCAGGGTACTCGGTTAGCGCCTCCATCAGGTCGTCCTTGGAAAGGCAGAAGAGGTCGGAGTAACCGATGCTGCGGATGTTTGCCGTTCGCCTGTTTCCAGCTTTGCTGCCTGTTAGCGAGGAAGACGGTCAAAGGTGTGAAGACAGAGGTGGCAAAAAGTCATCGCACTCTGTACTTAAGTAGACATGTCTACATGCTTGCCCAACTTACAGTTTTTTTATTGTTATTAAAATTATTATTACCGTGTTGGCCCGAATATAAGACGGCCCTGATTATAAGACGACCCCCTCTTTTTCAAGACTCAAGTTTGAAAAAAGACTTTTTGAACACCAAATAAATTTTTCATATAGAAAATAATTACAGTACATCTGAAACAAATTATTATTACCAAAATATATTTGAGAGAAAAAGCATGTTATTTTGCCTCATTCAAGTCTTAATATCTGAACATTTAAATATGTAAACTAAAGTGCAATCACATTCGTAACTGAACGGCTTCTGGTTTTTTAGATGTAAATGACATCATAACTTCTCCTCAGCTGCCGGTTAACCTGGCCGGTCTTCGGCCCACTTTTCTCCAGATTGTCGCTACGTTTCTCCATTTTCTGTTATCTCTTCTATTATTTTCTTCTCTTTTTTTTCTTACCGCTATTTTTTATTTTTCTTCTTCGTGACAGGGGTTCGGTTTGGCCTGGGGAGTCAAGTTCAGCATTCGCTTCATTGATATCTGGCGCCATCTAGCGTCGCAAATGGGTATAATGTCTAGACCCCGAATATAAGACGACCCCCACTTTTTCAGTCTTATTTCAATGCAAAAAACACTGTCTTATATTCAGGCCAATACGGTAATAAAATTATTACTAAAGTAGGGGTGGCCAACCAATCAGAGACTAAGAGCCAATTTTTGTACTGTGTTGCTGCAAAGAGCCATAACACACACACACACACACGCACACACACACACTGACTAGCTTCACGTTTAGCACTGAGCACCGTTGTTTGCGCATGCGCGGTGATTCAGTTGTCATCTGAATGGTTGCCCTGTATGTCAATCAAGTAACGGGTTTGCTGATAGGCTGACGTCGTAAATTCTGTGTATTTAGGGCCGTTGTTTGAATGGCAGCGCCACCGCCAATGCGTTTTCAACGCTTGTCATTTCAAAGCCCGGGAGCCGCATTGAGCCAGCCAAAGAGCCTCATGCGACTCGCGAGCCGCGGGGTTGGCCACCCCTGTTCTAAAGCATCATTGAGAGGCTAGAAAAAAATCCATTATTATTATCATCATTACAGTTATATGAAGCAGGTTACACTTGGTCTCCTTGACCACTGCGACACGCTTAGATAATGAATTTCTCATGCTGACCCTTGATGGCCAGGATGCTGATCTCGCCAAAGTAGCTTCCGTCGCTAAGGACCACAAACTGCGTGACGCCGTCGTCAGCCACCACGGCAAGCTTGCCCTCCTTAATGATGTACATCTCGCGCCCGATGTCACCCTTTTTGCAGATGTAGTCTCCGGGACTGTAGACCTGCGGCTGCAGCTTCAGCACCAGCTCCACGAGCAGACCTGCCTCGCAGTCGGCAAAGATACGCACCTGCACGCCAATGAACGCACAAATGAAACGAGTTACGAACTGTTCCAACATTTAAAAAGAGCGAGGGTCATCCTGCGGGGGCTTCTGACCTTCTTGAGTGTGTCCAGGTGGACGTTGATGGCAATCTCGGCTCTCAGCTTGTCCGGAAGATACTTGAGGACTTCCCGTTCATCCACCGCCTTCTTGTTGGTCCACAGGAAGTCGAACCACTTTATGACGCGCTTCTCCAGGTCCTTGGTTACCTGGGGGCCACCAATGTTGTCAGATCCTTGGATAAAACTTGCGAAAAGACTCACCTCCACTTAGACTTGGTGCTAATTGAAAACTAAAAGTCTCAAACTCAAGGCCCGGGGGCCAGATCTGGCCCACCACATCATTTGATGTGGCCCGCGAAAGCAAATCAAACATGCTGATTTCTGTGATGCTTGCTAAAATTTTTACCAAAATTTCAAATTCTCATCCATAATGGATAAGAGAGCTATTGTACGTTTTCTTGTGACCAAAACCCTCATTACAGTAACTTCAACTATTGTTGAATAAATCATTATTCTTAACTTCCTTATATGGTTTCACAGTCATAACGGCCTATAATGTGGCCCGCGACAAAAATGAGTTTGACACCCCTGCTCTAAATTGTCTCAAGGTGTGATTCTGAACTTGAATGGTTGTACGTTTCTATGTGTGCCTTGCAATTGGCTGGCAACCGGTTCAGGGTGTCCCCCGGCTACTGCCCGAAGACAGCTGGGATAGGCTCCAGCACGCCCCCGCGACCCTTGTGAGGACTTTAAATTTACAGTTGTGTGTGAATGTGAGAATACAGTATATGTGGTTGAGCAAGATTGTACGACTTGAATTATGGATTGTGATGACTTGCTGGATTTTTGCCACTATGACTTGCGACGTTCTCGAAACATTCGACAATCAACGTGATTTACTTGGTTGACCAACACTGACCTTGCGGAAGCTCATGTACTGCTTGATCGCATCGATCCGAGCCTGAAAGCTGGCACGAGCGGCGTTCATGTTGGTAATCATGGAGCCCACATTACCCACGATGGTGGCAAAGATCAGCACGCCCACCTGCGGCGGACGGAGAGTGAGCGCCGAGGCCTTTGAGAGCCGGGGCGTGATGAAACGCACCAGGAAATCGGTGACCACAAAGAAGTACTCGGAGTTCTCCACGGGGGGCGGAGTCTCTCCAATGGTGGTCAGCGTCAGCGTGGACCAGTACATACTGTAGGCGTACTTTCTCACCAGGCGTCCGAACTCCGGGTTGGCCGGGTCAGGATACACGAACCTGTCTGAGCCAAAACCTAAGGAGGGCGGAGGAAGAATTCATTGGCCAAAAATCTATTTAGTAAAAATAACGGACAAAAAATGGAAGATTCAGTTTGATGCCGCGTTAGCGATACGGAGACACCGAAATTTTGAATCCGGGAAGGCCCACCAATGGCCTTGGAGAAAGAATAGTAGAGGCAGGCGTTCCAGTGGATGATGATGACGATGTACATGACCAAGTTGGAAATCCGCAGCGCATTGGGGTAGTTGGTTCTGGTCTCGGTTCTCTGGAAAAACTCCAGCATCCTGAAAAAAGACACATGTCATGCTAGCTCCCGGTCGCCGCTGCTAATATCACCGAGGCGCTCCTGCCGGTTCTCACCTGTTGAACCTCAGCAGCTTGTTGAGGCGGATCTCGGGGTAGTTGAAGCCCAGTATGCCGTACAGAACATCGGTGGGGATGATGGAGAGTACATCGAGTTGGAACTGGAAACTCTTTCTGTAACGCTGGCGTAGCTTCTGCTCATCCTTCACCAGAAGACCTTGCTCCAGATAGCCTGCACGCAAACCATGACCGTGGCCATAATAACCATGACAACGTCCAAGACGACGACTGCTGGCACAAACCTGTCCTGGTTCTGAAAACCATGTCGGCCACATACAGCAAGTCGCAGAGAAAGTCCAAGAAGAACCAGTACCGCAGGTAGTCCATTTGAAGCTCCTCGAAGCACGCCCTGATGTGGTACCGATAGTTGGCGGCTGAGCACTGGGATGACCGGGATTGGGAATATTACCTGGCGATGATGAAGGTCCAGTTGTACATGACGGGAAGCGTGATGATGAGGAGCCAGTGGTAATATGTGTTCCCCGCCGGGTCCACCACTGCGATCTCCCGTGGACTAAGGACAATCCACACACACAATCCGATTCATCTTCCAAGGAGTAGGGAGTACCGTATTGGCCCGAATATAAGACGGTGTTTTTTGCATTGAAATAAGACTGAAAAAGTGGGGGTCGTCTTATATTTGGGGTCTAGACATGATACCCATTCACGACGCTAGATGGCGCCAGATATCATTGATGCGAATGCTGAACTTGACTCCCCAGGCCAAAGCGAACCCCTGTCACGAAGAATAAAAATAAAAATAGCGATAGCACGAAGAAGAAAAATAAAAAATAGCGGTAAGAAAGAAAAGAGAAGAAAATAATAAAAGCGATAATAGAAAATGGAGAAACGTAGCGACAATCTGGAGAAAAGTGGGTCGAAGATCGGCCAGGTGGTGTCACAAAAGATATTTTTCCATCCCAAAGTACAAGCTACAATTAGTTTGGCCCTTGAACCAGCATGCCTACAAAGAGATTCTGTCGAGAAGAGGCGAGAGATGTGGAAGGACGACTCGCAGCTGCCTCATAATGGCAACGCGGCTGCTCACAATGCTCAGAGCATCCAACACTTCCTCGCCGTGCTGGAACAAACTCCGTACTCACCTGACTTGGCTCCATAAGATTTTTTTTTTTGTGTTGTGTTTTTTTGTTATTTTATGTTAATCGTTCTTTTAATGGCGGCGCGGGCACCCGCAGCGGCTCCTCTTGTTGTCTTGTTGTCTGGTTGAGAGGGAAGAAATTTCATCTGTGTTGTATGCTGCACATACAGCGCATTTGACAATAAAGTTGTACTTGACTTGACTTGACTAAAGATGTTGATGACACCAAGATACGAGTGAAGATGGAGCTGTGGAGGATCTCGGAGGAATCCTTTCAAGCGGCAGGGACAGCTGAGAAAAGGCATTCGACTTCCGAGGGGAAAACTCATAGTTTGGATTTGGAATATTTCTTTTATGACACCAGTTTATGACACCTTTCTGACACACCTCAAGTGTGCCAGTCATAAGTTAGTCTCAAGTAAATCTTTGAGTTTCAAGCAAGTCCCTGTGATCAAACGAGTCATTCATAAAAACCCATTTTGAGGCCAGCTGAGTGTCGATTAAGTTTTAGGCTCTAAATTGTCGCTTGGAGTGAGTGTGAGCGCGGATGTTTGTTCGTCTCTGTGTGCCCTGCGATTGGTTGGCAACCGGTTCAGGGTGTCCCCCGCTTACGGCCCGAAGACAGCTGGGATAGCCTCCGGCACGCCCCACGCCACTTGTGAGGATAAAGCGGATCGGAAAATGGATGAACAAGCTATTCCCAAGTCCTATAACGGGAAACTTTAGTCTGACTCCAGTTAAGTATTGTGACTCGAATCGGCCACCTCTGTCATCTTCATTCCATCAACCTACACTGCCTCCTTTTTCTCCTCCTCCTCCTTCGCTTTCTTCTTTTCCTCCTCTTCTTCCTTTTTAGCTTTCTTCCTTTCCTCCTTGCTGTGGAGAAAGCAAACAGAGGTAAAGGAGGAAAACATCAACGTCCATCCAACATTTAGATACAGTTGCAATGGTTGAGGATTGAATCCGAGACCCTTTGAGTTGGAGATGACCATTCTACCATTGAGCCATGTCGCCCCCTGTTAGTCAGCTAACATTTTTTTTTCCAAGCAGGATCATTAATTAGAAAAAAAAAATTGCTTCCTTTTCGGAATGATGGTTCCGCACTAGGGGAAAGAATTGTTGTTCCTATTTTAATAGTGAACTGCCGGTCGTAAGGGGGAAAAAGAAGCAAAAGAATCTTACACTTTCTTGTCTTTCTTCAGTTTTTTCTTCTTTTTCTTCTTCTCATCCCTAGAAGACAAACGGAAACGTGTGCAGTGGCGAGCATTGGGAGTAATGTGTGTGTGTGTGTGTGTGTTACTTGTCTTTGTTGTTGTTGCTGTTGTTGATATTGAAGAGATCTCCCGCACACCTGAAACACACAGGCAGAGGAAAAAGTACTTAAGTAGAAGTACTGATTGTGTAAAAAAAATAATAATAATAATAATAATAATGAAAGCAGAATTACTCGTTCAATTCCTTTACCACAATAAAATCCCAAAAGTAGACACCCAGAAATTAACTCAAGGACATCAGCAAAAATCCATTTTTAAGTGTCAACGATGAAGTGGTTTCTGCGAAGCAATTAATTAAGGTGTACCCCATTCCAGATATCAGTTTTCAAATCTGGGAAGTAAAAGTAAAAAAAAAAGTTGCACGAAAAATAAATGTGCTCAGGAACAGTCATGACATTTTGGTCACGTCCAAGCACTGCGCTTGTGACTCACCGCTGGTCATCCATGTCGTCCAAAAGTGGGCCAGCCGCATGAACTGTTGAAACCTGGGCCATTGGGGTGCGCTCCTTCCTTCTGGTGTACACACACACACACACACATACACACACACACACACACACACACAAAATACGTACGAGGTCTCTTTGCATTGCAGTTATTGCATCACTCACCTGTCAGGTGATAATCTGTTGCCCCCTCCCCGGGTTACGCCGTCTACATCCAAGCCATTGCCATGGAAACACAACTGCACCCCCCTCCCCCGACCCCCAAACAACCTTGAAATCCACCAGAAGAAAGAAAAACTTTCCCCCCCACGACCCAGCAGAAGCGTTCAGTCGTAGATAAAGAGATTAGCGGATGATCGGGGGCGACTCACGCGCACGCGCAAGCTAACCTCGGCGTCAATAACAATTTGAAAAACTACAACATCGGGGTTCAAGTTGATCAACTTTGCACTTGAGATGACTCTATTACACAACAAGGAGGAAGATGAAAGGACGAGAAGAATAAGTGGAGTAGAGAAGAATAAGACACGCTCATTTAGATGAGTCAGCACACACACACACACACACACACACACACACACACACACGCACACACACGCACACACACAAACTCACACAGGCAGCTTTGACAGGCTTAAGTTTGTCAAGTGAAGAAGATAGGTAGTACAGTTTCTAGCGACCAGCAGGTGGCGCTGAAGGCAAGGGTCGTGTGGGAAGCGTTCATCTCAATCTCTATTTCCTAAAGACTGTATTGAGGTGGCGGCCCGGTAGCCCAGTGGTTAGCACGTCGGCTTCACAGTGCAGAGGTACCGGGTTCGATCCCAGCTCCGGCCTCCCTGTGTGGAGTTTGCATGTTCTCCCCGGGCTTGCGTGGGTTTTCTCCGGGTGCTCCGGTTTCCTCCCACATTCCAAAAACATGCATGGCAGGCTCGTTGGGCACTCTAAATTGTCCCTAGGTATGAGTGTGAGCGTGGATGGTTGTTCGTCTCTGTGTGCCCTGCGATTGGCTGGCAACCAATTCAGGGTGTCCCCCGCCTACTGCCCGAAGACTGCTGGGATAGGCTCCAGCACCCCCCGCGACCCTAGTGAGGATGAAGCGGTTCGGAAAATGGATGGATGGATGGATGTATTGAGGTTTCGATTTGGCAGCCGCGGCCATGTAATTACGGCCGTCGTTACCTTCCCCCGTGGGGGGACGCCGGTTCAAAACGACCGCCCCCGGACACACGGCTGCAGTGTGTGCCATTTACATTGCGTGGCCAAATTTCGTGTATACGTGTACATGACCAAAAAAAAAGGTTCTTCTACAGTAGTTGACGATTGTAGAATCATGAGCTTGAAATGAAAAATAGTTTTTGAACCGTACTTGTTTTTGAGGATGGTGACTTTCATGACGCATTCAAGTTTGTTGAAACGACTTTTAGAAATGTAGAAAAGAACACGTAAGTGTTGATTCAAATGAAGGCAAAGAAAAGATTTGCGTTGGCCGGGAATCGAACCCGGGTCAACTGCTTGGAAGGCAGCTATGCTCACCACTATACCACCAACGCCTGCGAGTTTTAACGGCAAAACGTATTATAATAAAGTTTTTTTAATGTTTTTTTTTGTTTTTTTTTACCAACTGAAAACAAAAATATTTACATAAAATATATTTTCCCACCCCCCATTTTCTTTGTCGGCTGCTCAGCGTGAAGGAGCCATTTATGCCTTTTAATGTTGCACCTTCTACTGTAGTCCACTAGAGGGCGGCGTACCGTGCACCTATTTCAAATTCATTTGTTTTGGGAAAGGGTCAAAGGTCACCGGACCACCCAACGAGACAGGCCAACGCTGACCTGCGACCTCTGATAAATGAAGGCGGTGACTAATGACAGCAGCAGCAGAGGCCTCTTACTGGCGCGTGTGTGTGTGTGTACGTGTGTGTGTTCGCGCGTGTGAGACATCTCTTCCTGGCGAGCCGCCAATCATCTTCACACTTTGCCGCCTCCTCTTCCTCCCCGGGCGCCAATCAGACGCCACGCGGCGCACGGCCACGGGTGGCGCCAGACGCAGCGGAGGGCACGAGCCGACACGCGCTTCCCCTCCCCCTTCCTGTCAGCGAGCATCAGCCTGCCAACAAGCCCCCCCACCCCCGCCTCGCCTCACATCAGCGCCCCCCCCCCCACCACCACCCTCCACCTCCCCTCCGCCGCGTCGTGAGGACGACACACGTATTCGTTCATAACCTCCGCCATTATTCATCGCCCCCACCCCCCCTGCAGGGTCTCTCGCTGTCTCCACGCCACCTGCTAATTGAACTCCTTCCTCCTGCCTCGCGCGAGCTCGCTTGTGCCAAGCCCAGGTGATTATACGCCCCCCCCCTACCCCCATTATCCATCAAACCTCCCCACCACCACCACCACCCTCCCCCTTCCCCGCCACTGACAGACCGACAAATCCCTCCCGGTGCTCCTCTCCCACCCTCCCTCCTACCCCTGCCTCCTCCTCCACCTCCTCCTCTCTCCATCTCCTTCCCCGCCAGCCATGATCCGTGGCGGGCTAATTCCCAGACGGTCCTCCTCTTCCTCTTGTCGTCCTCGCGGGCCTGGTGAGTAGCCTCATCTCCTCCTCTTCTCCTCCTCTGCCTCTGCGTGAGTGCGTGCGTGCGTGCGTGCGCGTGTTGGACCACCGCATGCCGCCTTCACGCTTTTTAGCCTTTTACGAGCCGCCTTCAAGATCCCCCCCCCCCTCCCCCTCTCGTCTTCCTCCTGCTGCGCCTGTGGGATGAGGGGGAGGCGGAGGCGGTGTGAAGAAGGAGGAGGAGGGTAGGGGGGGGGGGGGGTGAAGGCGTTAATGTGCCGCCCAGGAGAGTGGTTTCCTCTCACGGTCGGCGGCCGCTGTGACCTTCTGTCACGCTGACCAGATAATTAGTCCCACCTCCAGGGTGCGCTGTCACACGGCCGCTTCCCGCCACGGGTCAGAGGTCACAGGAAGTCAGCGTGTTTGTGTGTTTTGTCCCTTGCAGGAAAGTAAACAAAAGGTGTGGGCGGCGGCCATGTCGGGCATGACGAGCGGCGTGTGCGTGGAGAGCGACCTGTCGTCCGTGCTGCAGCGAAGCTCGGCCTCCTCGCACCATCACCCCAATCACCACGGCTACGGAGGACAGGGCCAGGTGAGTCCAGACCACTTGAGACCCAAGTCTCAAGTCTTTTGACCTTGCGTGGAACTCGCAGCGGCAAAAATCAAGTTTGCGTGAGGAGGCAATTTGGTCGGGGCAGGTCGGGGGGGGGGTGCAAATCATATGTCAAGTTGTCAACAAGTCTCAAGCCTTGATTGCAAAGTTTCAGACAAGTCACAGCGGCGTCCAAATGAAGTCAGTCAAGCCCTGACAAATTTTCACTTGAGTCAAGTCGTGCAATTCCAGACTCTGTCCTGCCTTTGACTTGACTTGAGTGACATGACACGAAGCTTCGTCGATCTTTGACCAGCTATCAACGTGCTTAAACGGTGAACGGAGCTTCGCTGTCTTTGTGGCGCTTATCGCGATAGATGACATGCGATGTCATGGTTGCCATGGTGACTGCTATCTTTTTAAGTTGCAAACCTTCCACGTTGCCGTTCTTTCCCCCCCCCCCCCGAGTTGGTCAAAAACATAATCCGCAAATCCATAATTAACTAAATCTCCATCCGTATTTGCTTCGTGAAGCGGCCTCTGGATCGTAACCTGCACACAGGTTGCCTCATTAGTGTCATTTCAAAAAAATGATTTTCAAAACTACGTAAGACTCGTCAAACTCTGTTTCATTATTTTGATCATCGAATAATCATTTAGAGACCTTGTTTAACATCTAATTGTCCAAATCTTCGGAACAGTAAATGTTCTCTGAATGGGGAATTCCTCCATGAAAGATTTTTTTTTTTGTTGCCAAAGATCAACATTGGTGCCAATTTTATGACAGACGTTAGCCACCAGACCAGTAAGTGCGTCTTCATCTATTTGTTTTTGCGCGTTCTGTACTGTGAATTTGAAATCATCTCGTTTTTATGCAGATGATTAATTTTTAAAAAAAGAGACAGACTTGGATGTGGTTTGTGCCCCCCCCCCTCCCCCCCGGTGGTCCCAGGTGTCCACGCTGGCGCCCATGCTGGACTACAGCAGCGAGATGGACCGCTACCGCTCGTCCATCGCCAGCTTCTACAAGACCAACGTGGACGTGGGCAACTTCCCGCAGTCGGCCAAGCTGGCGGCGCGCTTGGCGGCGGCCGCTCCCATCTTCCCCCCCGCCGCCACCAGACTGGGGGCCATGGCCACGGGGCCCTGGGGCTGCCACGACAACGTCAACCACCCGGCGGCCGTCTTCTGGGGCCGACCCAAACCCGGCGGCGCGCACCACCGCCACCACCCGGCGGCGCCCGCGGGTCACATGACCCCCTCGCATCCCCACGGGAGCGGCATGCCCCAGGGCGGGGGGGCGGATGACGGTGGGCGAACTGAAAAACACTCTGCCGCCTCGCTTCCTGTCACCCAAACGGCTCACCACCACCCCATGGCGCCCAGCAACGCCAACTTCCTGCCGGGCTACGGCGGCGGGAGCGACTGCGGCGCGGGCAAGCAAGGACACGCCCACCCGGACATGATGGGCCTATCGGAGGGGGGCAGCTGCAATGGGGGCGGGGTTCTGGGAAGCGGCTTCCTGGGAGGACTGGGCTTACCCCCGGGGGTCATCGTCATGGCGATGGGTTCGACGGCGGGCGGGATGTCGGACGCCGGCAGCGCCTTCCAGATGACAGGCGGCCAGCGGGGGCCCGCGGACTGCCAGCAGCACGCTGGCTCCTCGCCCTGCCCCTCTTCGTCCTCGCCCTCATCATCAGGTGTGGCAACGGGGGGCGCGGTCCTGTCGCCGCCCTCCTCGTCGTCGTCATCGTCGTCGTCTAAGAGGAAGCGGAAGCGCTGCGGCGTGTGCGGACCGTGCCGGCGGCTCATCAACTGCGGCGTGTGCTCGTCCTGCCGCAACAGGAAGACGGGCCACCAGATCTGCAAGTTCAGGAAGTGCGAGGAACTCAAGAAGAAGCCGGGGGGAGGCGGAGGAGGGGCGATCGAGGTGAGGCCGGGCTTGGGAACCCGTGATGTCATTAAACGGTAAACGCGCGCGGGAACGCGGTCTCAAAAGTTCGACGACTCCAGCTAACGGAGCATTTTCACCATTTAGGTTGCTCTTCAATTCGATTTGGATTCTTTAGCTGGTGATGCGATTCAATCTTGATTTTAATGCTCTGATGTAAAATCCATTAGAAGCAAAATATTATATTCATATTTTTTTTTTTTAAGATTCATTCAACAGTAGTTCCTGATTTTGGACAAATTCACAGGAACTCAAATGAACATTACATTTTCAAAATGGAATGTCAAAAGTTGAAGGCCCCGCCCTCACTGACTCGCACATCAATCGCCATTGCGTCATTCTCCGTCCATCCAAGGCCAGGCTCGCACAGTTTTCATTTGAACTCATTCAGTACCAGCCAATTCTAGACCAAGTCTGAAAAGACGTTTAAAAACGTTTTTGGGAGTGAATGAGATAAATATTTGGGTTAGTTAACTCATTCACTCCCAAAGACGTTTTTAAACGTCTTTTCAGACTTGGTCTAGAATTGGCTGGTACTGAATGAGTTAAAGAGAATTATCAATTGTTTTTAACTAGAATATTATGTTGTTACAATAAACAACTTTTTGAACCAGCTAATGTACTTTTTTTTGGGGCGGGAGGACAAACATAAGGCGAAATTGGCCTTATTTGCCATTTTGTTAATTTGTGTGTGTGTGTGTATGTGTGCGCGGCTCAATTAATGAGCGTTGCCGGACCTAGACGACATCTTCATTCATCCTCACTTCCTCCCGTGAGAGTCGCTACAAACCGTAGCTAATTAGCCCATCCCCGCACACACCGACAGGATGCCCACGTGTTAGCACATTAGGCTAATCTTTGTCAATTACACGCTAATTGAAGCCGTAACGCTAGCATGAGTGACGACATGGCATATGTGTGTGCACGTGTGTGTGGTCAGAAGGTTTATGGAGTTGCTCACACATTTTTTTTTTTTTTCTTAACCCTGTGCAGAGGCCGCCATCTGTCCCGACCGGCGAGGCTTTCCGGTGGTTCTTCTAGTCGGCGCCCGGGGGCTCAAACAGGAAGCTGCGCTGGCACGTTGGCACTGGACTGAGGACAGTTAGGGCACGAGCTGCCCGCCCGTTGGCTGTTTGCGGTGGAGAATCCGTGTGTCGCTCCTTCTTTCTCAAAAATAAGACAAAGTGACTGATTATTTTGTGATTTTTTGGGGGATTTGTTTTTAATCTGACGCAAACATTATATTTTTCATATTTCAATTTCAGGCTGAGGAAAATACAAAAACAAATTCGAGTCAAATGTTATGGCCCACGGATTGCGGTGGTGGCAGCTAACGTGCTAGTAATGATCATTCCCAAATTTCAACGTCACGCAAACACAATTAAATATTCGAATCAAATTCAATCGGACCTTTTTTAAATTTCACATTGTTAATCTGGAGCCTCCAATTGAATTATCACAACAACAAAAATACGGCACTGTTGCACCGTTTGGTGTTGGATTTCGAGGTACATTTATCGATTAATCGACAACTAATCGAACATAAAATTAATCGACAACTATTTTGATCTTCGATTGATAGTTCAGAGACATTCATTTTTAAAATTGTCCAAATTCTTAAAATTTCAGTCTCTCAACAGTAAACATTCTCGATTTCTGTCGTCCAGATTTCGGGAGCAGATTGGTGATCTTTTGTGTTGAATCCAAATAAGATATTTGCAAGCATCTCCTTTTACTTTGGAAAATACCGATTTATATTTTAGCATTTTTTCTGACCACTGGAAGGAAATCACTTTGTTGTGCTTTTACTGCAGTGGAAATTTGAAATTGGGTAAAGGGATTGACATGAAAAAATTTTTTAATCCAATCTAATAAACAAAAAAACACAAATAATGAAACCATACAGATTAATTGAGAATTCAAATAATTTGAGGCCCTGAATTAAAATGATGAAAAATCAGGCTGTTTTTTTTTATTTTGGTCAAGGATTAAAAAATAACTAATCAGTCACTGTGTCATTTTTGTTGATTCGTTGCCAATCGAAAATGTCACCGAACGAAAGATACACGGACTTGACGAGCCGTCAATGACGACATTGTGTGAACATCCTCAACGGACCACACGACTTCTGTTTCTTCACCTGCTGTCAATGGTCCAGCAAGACTTTGGTGTGGGACGCGCGTCAAACGACTCCAACTTTCCTCAGGCGAACTACAAGGACCACAAATGTGCTCATGGAGAAGACAAAATGACAACAAGGAACGAGAAAGTGTCAGCGATGCCTGACGCGCGTGCGCATCAAGCATTGCATCATAGCGTGTGTGCTCGTCAACCCCCCATACTTGGCGAGGCAGAACGCCGGTCGTCCTTGACAACAGAGCGCTTTGTTGCTAGGAAACTGCTAACAATGGACCGGCACTTGTGTGCGCCGATTGTGGGCGTGGCGGGGAAATGCTTCCACACAATGACGGACACGTTTTAAATCCCCTGAAAGTGTTTATTGTCATCAAGTTTGTGCGTGTGTGTGTAAGTGTGTATGCGTGCGTGCGTGCGTGTGGTCATCCACATACTCACTGCTACCCAATTTCACATTAAAAGCACTTAGAAAACATGTTCGCCATATTTTGAAGCCTCGGTGCGCCATCCAGTGGCCACGAATGAACACATGAATGGCATTTGAATGGAGTCCTGGGCGTGTTTCCATGGAAACAGGGTTGAACGTCAAGAGGCAGTACAAAAGCATAATTCGAGTCACATGATTGGGAGACAGAGTGCGGTGACATCAGAGGGGGCATGACATGATGGAATCGGAGGGAGTGGCGCTGATGGAAGGGGAGGGCGGGGCACTGATGGAAGGGGAGGGCAGGGGCAGGGCGCTGAGGTGACCTCCGGGAGCCGCATCGATTTGGAAGAGGTCAGTGGTGTGAGACAGGAAGTCAAGGGATGAGGAAGGTGGTAAAAAGTTGGCCTCTTCCTCCTCTTCCTCATTGTTGCCTTCATCCAGAAGTTCGAGTGGCGGCGTCAGCGGGGCAGGGTCGCTTCTTACCTGGCAAAGGGCCGCTTGCTCCTGATTTGAAAAGCCGCCGTCCTTAACGTCCGCCAAGGTGTCCGAGTCGCCGGCGCGGTCCAAGCTCAGCAACGGGGCGACGGGAAGACATGACGACTCGTCGTCGTCGCTGCTGTCTAGCGTGATGACGGGCGGCATCCTGCCAGACAAGCGCCATCAATCCAAAGGAACTCGCCGGTGGTGAATGATTTAATCGAACCAGCGACGGCATTTGTGAAGATTGCTTGGGGCTCAAAATTTGAGCTTTCAACACAAAGCGAGAAGAAAAAACAACGCCTCGAAAAACTGGTTTGTTTGTGGTACTACTGTATGTGTTGTACAAATACCGTATTGGCCCAAATATGAGACTGTTTTTTTGCATTGAAATAAGACTGAAAAAGTGGGGGTCGTCTTATATTTGGGGTCGAGACATTTTACACATTCGCGACGCTAGATGGCGCCAGATATCATTGCAGCGAATGCTGAACTTGACTTTCCAGGCCAAAGTGAACCCCTGTCACGAAGAATAAAAATAAAAATAGCGGTAGCACGAAGAAGAAAAGTAAAAAAATAGCGGTAAGAAGGAAAAGAGAAGAAAATAATAGAAGAGATAACAGAAAATGGAGAAACGTAGCGACAATCTGGAGAAAAGTGGGTCGAAGATCGGCCAGGTTAACCGGCAGCTGAGGAGAAGTTAGGATGTCATTTACATCTAAAAAACCAGAAGCCATTCATTTACAAATGTGATTGCACTTAAGTTTACATATTTAAATGTTCAGATATTAAGATTTGAATGAGGCAAAATAACATGCTTTTTCTCTTAAATATATTGTTATAATCATTTGTTTCAGATGTACTGTCATTATTTTCTGTATAAAAATTAATTTGGTGTTCAAAAAGTCTTTTTTCAAACTTGAGTTTAAGATTTGAATGAGGCAAAATAACATACTTTTTCTCTCAAAAAATATTGTTACAGTGAAACTCCTCTACAACGAAATCTAGAGTATTGAATTTATCAGTTCAATACATTTGCATTTAATTTTATAAATGCTCAAAATATTTTTAAAAGTTCATAAAAAAATATCTATAAATGTTACATTTATAGATACAGTGAAAGTCCTCTACAACGAAATCTACATGGGTGAAAATACCCCCTAGTGTGAAAAAATCTTCATGCATCAACACCATTCCCACTTTCCTGTTTCAAATTTGCTACAGTGAAAAACCCCCCGTTGTGAAAAATGTCTTGCTGCAAACATGATTTCGTTTGTAGTGGAGTTTCACTGTATAATCATTTGTTTATTTAATTATTTGCTGTATAAAAATTAACTTGGTGTTCAAAAAGTCTTTTTTCAAACTTGAGTCTTGAAAAAAAGGGGGCGTCGTCTTATAATCAGCGCCATCTTATATCCGGGCCAATGCGGTAAGTTTTCGCTGGTGCTATGCTGGTCTATCTTCTTGCACTTTATGTGTAATGTATGTTCACGAGAATTTTTCTGTCATTTGATTCTGATTGTGAGGAAAATGTGGCTTTCACGGATTGGTTGTCATGGTAATTTGAGGTTGTTTTATTATTATTTTTTTTTTTTTACCTTTCGGCTCGCTGAGTCTCACAATGCCGCTTCGGTGAGGCGGTGCCCTCGAACACGATCTCCACGCTGGGACTGCGCTCATGTTGGAGCCCTCTTGTGCTGCGGGATGGGAAAAGAAGGTGGGGGGGGGTTTAAACAGGCTTCACATCAATACGAGCGTACAAATTAGCGGTCAAGGCGGGGGCCCGGGTACATTCAGG
The DNA here is from genome assembly GCA_018466805.1 of Hippocampus abdominalis. Lineage (NCBI taxonomy): Eukaryota > Metazoa > Chordata > Actinopteri > Syngnathiformes > Syngnathidae > Hippocampus > Hippocampus abdominalis. The sequence continues at coordinate 25,797,669 of CM031695.1, forward strand.
TGTCTGCAGCCGCAAAGAAAAAAAAGGTTGGGAAGCTCTCACCCGTTGCTGCCAGCAGCCATCTTGCATGTGTCGCTCTTTCTCTTGCTGCGCCCCGCCCCTCGCTGCCTGTTGCCGGGGTGGCTGCGCTCGTCCAGGTGTCGGCTCTTGTACTTCCTCTTCCCGCTGGGTTTCTCTCCGCCCGAGCGCGACGGTGAGAGAGGGGATGGCGACGGTGGCGAAGAGGAGCAGATGGGGGAAGAGGAGGACGAACAGGATAACGAGGAGGACGAGGAGGAGGAGGAGAATGCCCAGCCGCAGTCCGGCGGGCTGAGGGCCAGCGGAGAGCCAGCCGACTCCAGGCTGGAGTATGAAAGGCAGCGCATCATGGCGGGATAAATGGAGCGGTTGGGATTGGCCAAAGTGCCGCTCTTCCTCACACGCTCCTCCCGGCTTCTCCTCCTCTTCTTTTTCTTCTTCTTTTTGTCAGCGGGCGTCCGAGGCGACGGACTGAGGGTGCAGACTGAACTCACCGAGCCCACCGCGGGGTCCTTCTCCAGGCAGGCGGTCGAGGTAGAGGGCGGGACGGCGGGCGACGAGCAGCGCTCCGAGTCGGACGACAGGTGCACGAGCTCCGGCGTGCGCTCGGCCATGGGCTTTTTGTAGCCCACAATCATACATTCCCCTTCATCCTCCTGCGCGGCAGGGCTGGAGGGTAGCGACGTCAACGTGGCTGAGTACGAGGGGCCTGGCGTCTGGTCGTTGTGCCGCCGCCCCTCCTCTACCTCCCCTTCCTCTTCAGAGATGGTGATGACAGAGCTGGAAGTGGAGCCGCCGCCGTCTGCGGGTGGCGGATGGTAGGCGGCGTGTAAGTCGTACTCCTCCAGGCTGAGCGGCGAGCGGGCGAAGCAGAGCAGCTCGTGGAGGAAGTGCTGCGTTTGCGCCAACAGGAACGGTTGTAGTTCTTCCTCCATTGCGGCCGCGTCCTCCAAGCCGCGCCGAGCCATTCGGGCGGCGATGACACGATGCACGACGTCCACCAGCGAGCCGTGGGAGCCGTACAGCACCGTGAGCTCGCGCCTCAGCCAAGGCCGCAGTCTGTTCAGCTGGCCGGGGTCCCGGCGGAAGCCATCCACCGAAATGTCTCGCTGCGGCTGGGTGGCGCCGGCGCCCGCCACGCCGTGCACGCGGATGCCGCCGCGATAGAGGGCGCGTCGAAAGGCCACCATCTCGCCCTCCCTCAGACGCCGCACCGCCACCCCTTCTCGCTGTAGACGCAGCCTGGCGGCCAATCGGGTAACGAGGCGTTGCGAAGCTCGACCGGCTACGGCTTCGCCGATACCCGACAGGCCTTCAAATATGACGCCGCGATCGACATCCTGGTCCGAATGATGCGGGACCAGAGGAAGTGGCGGGACGTCCAGATACCACTGCCACACCCCCTGCTGGTCCTCGCTCCTCCCCGCACCTCCTGCTTCCCTCCTCTGGCTCCTGGTGGCGGGCTCGGTGGCGTCAGCCACCCGGTGCCTTCTCAGCATGAGCCTCAACTGGTCACTCCTCGCCGCCGACGCCATGGCGGCTACCATGGCCACAACACTGCCGCCAGTTGGGGTTGGTCGCAACGTGTACTCCTTGAAGTCGTCCTCGGCGCGAACCGAGTGCAATATTGAGGTGAATGGCTGCTTGCAGAGCGGACACTCGGCTTTGTTGTGTGACCACTCCTGTATGCATGGAAAACAGAAGCGGTGCAGGCAGCGGTCCAAATACGCCATGTTGTTGAAGCGATCGAGGCAGATGGGGCACTTGGAATCGGGCGACGCCTCCGCCGACGTCAGAGCTGCTCGGGCCGACGGCGCGGGAGGAGGCGATGCGGCGGCCTGCGTTTCGGCAGTCGTCCTCTTCCTCCTGCGACTTCCTCGGCTCCTCTCTGCTTTCTCGGGCGGTCGGTCGCCATGGTTACTGTTGTTGTTGTTGGTGTTGCGGCGGCGAACACGCAGCTTCATAGCCGTGGGGGCCATCACCTGACCGCACAAGAGATGCAACTTGGTCATCGTTTGTAGAAAAACAATATTCGTGCCACCAAATTGAAGCAGAAAGACACAAACACGTGATTCGCAGTGTCTTATGCATAATATAACATCATTCGTCATTGTTAATGGAGAATGTTTATTTAGCATGAGCCAACGGGAGCAGAAGGTCACTCTCTCAAATAAAAGTGACGTTTACATCATATGTGATTATTTGTGAGCAATAAAAACATTCAGTGTGAGGCAATGGTTAAAGGAAAATACAAACAGTCGAATAATGGGGATTTTATTATCATCACAAGGTAGGGAGTGATATAAGCCGGTTAATATGCCTGCTATGCCAATGGGAGATTGGGTGCGGCCAGTCCATAATAACAGAAAATTGATCTTCTCCGTACTACATTTGATCATGTTTGATCATTATGTTAGCATGCTATGGCGATTAGCTTCTGTACCTGGTCGCGATCACTCTTCGCTGCTCGACCCGGCACCTTTTCATGAGGCTCTCACTCCTCAGTCGGCAGCCGGACTTGAGGTTTCACGCTCCCCGACTTCCGGTGATTTGAGGAGGAAAAGAACGCCCCGTCCCGTCAACACATTGGTGAGTTTTTGTGGCTTGTTGGCCGCCAAACGGACAGCTGAGCTGTTGCTTCTTCTTGTTGCTTCGATAAACGTCATCAGTGGTGGACGGAAGTGGATGACTTTGAGTGCCCGGATGTTAGCCCCCCACCCCACACATGATGCAGCTCAGAGAGAGGACACCTCGAGCGTTATTCACGTTGCTGTCATACGACAGCGCCTTCGCCATATTAGATGTGGCAGACATGTTTCTATAACGCAAATAAATCATAGAGTCATCATAAATCCACTTACCACAGTGCACAAGCAAGTTCATGTCTCTATCACATTGTCTTTCTAATGAGGTTTTATGTTCACAAATGTAAATTGGCCGACGTAATACCTATTTTCTTTTTGTTACAACTGGAATGGTATTTAATGTCAATTTCTGCTGCTCGAATCAAGGGTTGGATTCCGGACATATTTCTTGAACGAATGCTGCTATAAAATGTCTTTGGAAATTTGATACTGTTTATCACGTTTCTTTCAGGTTTCTTACTAACTGTAAAATGCGTACTCACCATTAGGAATTGTACTGTAATGCCCTCTTTTGTGGTCAAAGGACGACAAAGTTAATGATGCTCTTCAGTTGTTTTATTCCCAAAAGCGGTTACCAGAAACAGAATCCACATTCACTCAGAAGCTGCTATCGGCCACAGCTCTTTCCCAGCCACCCAACACACTATCTGGCTGCTGAAGTTAACCTTGAATCCTCGAAGCACTCCGACACTTTCATCTGCAACGTACTTTTGAGGCTGTGATTCTCTGCTCCTTTGCTCTTCCATCTCAAAGACATCAGACTCAGGGGTGTAGTGGGCGTGGTACGCGGGGATACGCCGTCCACCTACTTCTCCCGACGCCACATTCAATTTTTATTTCGGTTTTAGCCCTGCACTGTCTGCGGGTTATTGAAATGTTTGTTGATCATTGTTCTAATGCGAGTTATGCTTAATAACGTTGGCCTGTGATTATTTTGGAGTAGTAAAACATTAAATTTAACGTTAGTTCAACTGGTGTTGGAGCCTATGATTGATGTTAAAACAAATCCCAGAATCGCGTACACCCACTTAAAAAAATCCCCACTACACCACTGATCATACTTTCAACTTAATACCATTACAGTAACTATTTACAAGCATGCCATGAAGTGCGTGGCTTCATCGCTACAATATTTTTGAATAAATTGGTACACTTTTATTACTAACGCAGTATTGGAATTACAACCTCCATATATTTGTGCTTTAATGAGCCTGAGAAATGCTGAATTTTAAGTTTGTTTGCTGCTTTCGGTTCCACCACGCTCATCAACAGTTGGCTAAAATAGCTTGCTCCTTGTGCATGGAATATGCTACAAAAAGGCTGGAAACTTACTGATTTAATTTAGTGACACATTTTTAAACACAAGCTGTGAGTTTTTGAGACAAACTCTACAGCATCCACTTGGGGTTTTCACTAGATTTTAAAATTGTTTTAAAAATTCTGTGAACAATATGTAATTGTATTTTATATTGGTGTTTGGTCAAGGCTCTCCGTGGAATATTTGCTGGTTAAATAAAGGTTCCTGGTTAAATACATTTATTAAAAAACTATGTGAGTGTGAGTGTGTGTGTGTGTGTATGTACGTATATATATATATATATATATATACGTACATACACACACACACATATATATATATATATATATATATATATATATATATATATATATATATATATATATATATATATACGTACATACACACACACACTCACACAGTTTTTAAATAAATGTATTTAACCAGGAACCTTTATTTAACCAGGAAATATATATATATATATATATATATATATATATATATATATGTGTGTGTGTGCATATATATATATATATATATATATTCATTCATTCATCTTCCGAACCGCTTTATCCTCACTAGGGTCGCGGGGGGTGCTGGAGCCTATCCCAGCTGTCTTCGGGCAGTAGGCGGGGGACACCCTGAATCGGTTGCCAGCCAATCGCAGGGCACACAGAGATGAACAACCATCCACGCTCACACTCACACCTAGGGACAATTTGGAGTGTCCAATCAGCCTGCCATGCATGATTTTTTGGAATGTGGGAGGAAACCGGAGCACCCGGAGAAAACCCACGCAGGAGAACATGCAAACTCCACACAGGGAGGCCGGAGCTGGAATCGAACCCGGTACCTCTGCACTGTGAAGCCGACGTGTTAACCACTGGACTACCGGGCCGCCTTATATATATATATATATATATATATATATATCCATCCATCCATTTTCCGAACCGCTTGATCCTCACTAGGGTCGCGGGGGGTGCTGGAGCCTATCCCAGCAGTCTTCGGGCAGTAGGCGGGGGACACCCTGAATTGGTTGCCAGCCAATCGCAGGGCACACAGAGACGAACAACCATCCACGCCCACACTCACACTCACACCTAGGGACAATTTAGAGTGTCCAATCAGCCTGCCATGCATGTTTTTGGAATGTGGGAGGAAACCGGAGCATATATATATATATATATATATATATATATATATACATACATATATATATATACATACATATATATATATATACATACATACACACACACACACACACACACACACACACACACACACATTTTTTTTATAGAATGTTGTTGCATTACTTGATTGACTCCAGGCCCCCTTCTGGACGAAGATGATGCTACCTGTAGGACCTTCCCCATCACGTGACTAACTGTTGTTGTTATAAAATCACATTGGCCGACCTTGATGTTATGCGTTGTCGCCATGGCGATGCCTCCCCGATGCCACAGCGACCTTGTGTATGGAACAGTGTCGAGATGACTCACACAACTTCAGTTGCCATGACGACTTTAACTTCCCAGTTTCCACACACATGCAGACACACACACTGACAGTTGATGATGATGATGATGATATGGAAGCACATTGGATTTCATCCTGCAGTTTCTTGCTTTTTTTATTGAAGCATCCTCAAGCAGGGACATTATACACATATCCCAAAATGCATCACTCCAAGTCAAATTCACATGATAAGTCATAGAAACATCTAGAAAAATAGAGCTATTGTACAAACATGGAGGTCACGTCACTTTTCACCCTCATGCAGGAAAGTTGATTGGTCTCATCCAAAATGTCCGACTCCCAGCATGCAACTGCTGGGCCCGCGTGCGTGTTGTCAAGAGACCTGCAGTTTTTGCCAACCCCACCGCCATGGCACACACCAACACAAGATGCCGCCCCTCACACGGCGCTCACAGCCAGCGAATAGGCGGCCATCATCTGCGCTCGCAGCTGCTGCTTGACGTGCACGCGGCCGTGCCGCTTCCTCTCATCGCTGCGTGCAAAGCGCTTGCCGCACACGTCGCAAGAGAAGGGCTTCTCCCCCGTGTGTGTGCGCGTGTGCGTGGTCAGGTGGTCGCTACGGCTGAAGCTCCTCGCGCACACGGCGCACTGGAAGGGTTTCTGTCCTGTGTGGACCCGCACGTGCCTGTTGAGTTCGTCCGAGCGTGAGAAGCGACGCTCACAACCCTCCACGGAGCACGGGAACGCCTTGGCCTTCGCGCCGCTCTTGGTGAGAACTCTGCGGCCTTTCCGGGATACTTTAGCGCCCGTTGGCACGCTGCTGAGGTGCGCGGTCGGGAAGGCGCCGTGCAGGAGGGACGATAGGAGGTCGGGGTCCAGGGTGGAGGGGATGTCCACCTCCATTTTGACATGGTCTCCTTCAGTGCCGACCTTCCAGTTCTTCAGCCAGTCCTCCGACGCTACCACTTCCTGCTTGACCCCCAAGGCCTTCATCTCACCCTGGCCGCCATCTTGGCTCAACAGAGCCTCAATGAAGTCCGGAGCGGCCGGTGTTGCGAGGCAGTCGGCCCCACAGCCGGATCCGGACGACTCGCTCTTGACTGTAGCCAAAGGAGGAGAGCCGGTGTCCCCCTGCTGCTCCATTTCGGTGCAGATTCCCACAATCTCCGTGATCATGTTGAGGATGGCGTCCGCTGTGCTGCTCAGGCCCACGGTCGCTGGTGCGGTCGGTTCGGCCAGGAAACTGCCGCTGAAGTCGAGGGAGGGTGAGAGCGAGTCCGAGTCGCTGAAGTCGGAGAAGAAATCTGAGTCGGAGGCGTCAGTTCCTGGTGAGACAACTGGAGAGCGACAGAAGAAGTGAGGAGGGGCGGGGGGGGGGGGGGGGATTTGTTATTATTGCATAACAGCACGATGACATCAGCACGCGAGCAACAAGATGATGATGATGATGATGATGATGATGATGATGCTTCGACAACTCACCTGTTAGGTCGGTTTCATTGACATCGCAGTGGTTAGACTCCACGCTGTTCACCCAAGCGCTGCACGCATCCTCAAAGTCGGACAGGAAGCTGCAGTGGCGCTCGGCAAGCATGGCGGTCAAAAGAGAGGTGGGAATTCTTGTCTGGGGCGGGATGACGCGTCCGGAGTTTGGCTCGCTGCGCTCACTCGGTGCCGGATGCCGAGGATGCCGAGATCCTGTGCTCGCCGGCCCCTTTTTATACCCTCCGTTTCCGTGGCAATGCTGGCACTGCCTCATTGGCGGAGAGCGGCGCGAGGGATTCCCCCCACCGTGCACGTCAAGAATGCCCAAACATGGCCGACTTCCTGCGGTGACGGCGGGCATCCCCACGCCATAAAAGGAGCGGCGGGCTTTCCTCACTGCGGCAGCGGCGTCTCACACCCGCTGCAGTCACATCCACACAGTGTGTGTGTGTGTGTGTGTGTGTGTGCGTGTGTGTGCGTGGTGTTGCGTCCACGGCGACACCTGTTGGAATGAAAACCCGCATGTTGGGTGTAAACAACAACAGTGTGTGACAAACACACAACATTCAGTTTTGCCGCAGAGGGATGGGATGTGGTTTCCATGGCGACAGGAGGACATTCACACAAGTTGAAAAATCAAAAGATGCCAACGTGCTCGGCGGCCCCCCCCCCCCCCCTAGTGGCTGGTGTTTCAATGGCAAACCAATCGGAGCCCCGAGGTGTGTTTATCATGGCGTCCAACGATCAACACCGTGATATCAGCAAGGTCGCCCGGCGCAGACAAACACATGTAGGCGACCTCCAACTGGCGCAAGGTCTCTCCAGCCCTCAGACTTTAAAAGACGAGCCACTCGGTCTGCGTCTTCATTTCCTCGCCATGGTGGTCTATGTTTTTCCCGTGAGCGTCTCGCCGGTCCTCACAGTCCTCCTCGTCCTCGCCGCGCTTGCCATCCTGGCGGCGCTTGGTCAGCGCTCCAGCGGGATGCCCGGCCTGCCCCGGCTGCCCGTAGTAGGCAGTCTGCCTTGGATGAGGGGGACCACACCCCCACACCGGCTCTTCATGAAGTTTGGCCGAAAGTAAGACCTTGAACCTGTAGACCGGCACGGACTCAAGCGGCTCACGAAAGCTTGTGCGTGTGTACCAGGTACGGGCCGTTGTTCGAGCTCTACCTGGGGCCGCATCGCACCGTGGTGGTCAACGACCACGACCACGCCAAAGAGGTTTTGCTGCAGCGAGGGCGAGAGTTCGCCGGGCGACCAAGCATGGTGACGCTCCGTGAAGCCGTTGAGGGCGCCACCTTTTTGTGCCACGCGTCAACTGTCGTTACGTCCGGCAGGTGACCACGGATCTGTTGACCCGTGGCGGGAAAGATATTGCTTTCTCGGACTACTCGCCGCTGTGGAAGCTGCATCGCCGCCTGGTGCACTCTTCCTTCGCTCTGTTCGGAGAAGGAAGCAGCCGCCTGCAGGATATCGGTAGGTAGAGTGGAACATCACGAACTGTTGATGACCAAAATTTTCAGACAAATATTGCTTTGGTTGTGTAACTGAGAACAGAGTAAGTCTGTTTTTGTTCATTTTAACCCCCATGCAGTAATAATCCCAAAATTGGACATTTTGGACACTTTGGACGATTTTGGACTGTTGGACAAATGGACACCGCAGACAAAACAGTGAAAAATAACTCCACGAAGCTGAAATTTTGCATAGGATGTATATCTATGTCTTGGCCAATTCCCACTGAACATTTTGAGGGGTTGAAAGTGAAGAAAAATTAAAAGTGAAAAAAGTTGTTGCACATTGGAAGAGGGACATTTTTGGGACGTAATACCCTTCATGCAGCCGCTTAAAAATACTGCATGAGGGTTAATGATGAAAACATGTTTTCAGGCCTCCTGGCTTACAGCGATGACCAGGGGTCGGCAACCCAAAATGTTGAAAGAGCCATATAGGACTAAAAAAAAACCAAAAAACAAATGCGTCTAGAGCCGCAAAAAAAATAAAAGCCTTCTATAAAACTTACAATGAAGGAAACACATGCTGACTGGACTGTCTCAGAATTGTTTGTTATTCATTCCTTTGTTGTGTGTTCATAAACGCCCCCATAGAATTTATTTTGTAATTTCCTCGCTTGATTTTTTATGTTTTGGTGCATTATTTTCGCTTTTCTTCGTGTCAGTGAAGTGATTTCCGATTTTCTGAGGCTGTCTTTGAACGCCTCTCGAGTCGAACGAAAAGAGAGAAGGCACGGAGTCGGACGCAGACGTGTCTGTCAAGACTGTTTAACCCCCATGCAGTAATTATCCCAAAATTGGACATTTCGGACACTTTGGACGATTTTGGACTGTTGGACAAATGGACACCACAGACAAAACAGTGAGAAATAACTCCACGAAGCTGAACTTTTGCATAGGATGTATATCTATGTCTTGGCCAATACCCACTGAACATTTTGAGGGGTTGAAAGTGAAAAAAAATTAAAAGTGAAAAAAGTTGTTGCACATTGGAAGAGGGACATTTTTGGGACGTAATACCCTTCATGCAGCCGCTTAAAAATACTGCATGAGTGTTAAAAGCATAAATAAAGTGTACGTTTAAAAAAACAACAACACCACAGCTCTCCTTTTTTCGGAGCTGCAACACGTATCTATATCAATTTGAACTATCTTAGCCTACAATCAAAATCTTGTTCCATTTTCAAGCATTTTTTTTTAATAAAGCTCCAGAGAGCCACTAGATGTCGCTAAAGAGCCGCATGCTGCTCTGGAGCCGCGTGTTGCCGTCCACCGGCGATGACATTTTGTCAGTTCTGTCCGAGGTGGACGGTCTGTGCGCGGAGCTGCTGTCCAGCGATGGGCGGGGCTTCGACCCGTCACTAGCAGTAACCACGGCCGTCACCAATGTGGTGTGCACGCTGGTGTTCGGCACCACCTACAAACACGGCGACGGAGAGCTGCAGGAGGTGATGCGCTACAATGACGGCATTGTGCAGACGATCACCAGGGGAGGGCTGGTCGACATCTTCTCCTGGATGAAGGTATGAGACTACCCATTGGTGTAACCCCTCCCCCTACCTCACAAGCTTCTGCTGCTACTCAGGTGTTCCCCAACGAGTCGCTAAGCAAGCTACGGGCGTGCATCAGCGTACGAGACCGCCTCCTCACACGAAAACTGCACGAACACAAGGTGAAAGACGTGAGGAGACGGCATCGGCTTCTCGTAGGTGGCAACCTACCACTGAGCAAAGTCTCGCCTCCAGGCGACGCTGAGCGAAGGTGACCCTCGAGATCTCCTGGACGCCTTGCTGAAAGGTCAAGGGTCACCCGGGCCCGACGGGGCGGTCATCACAGACGACCACGTGCTGATGACGGCGGCGGAGGCCTTCGGCGCCGGTGTGGAGACGACATCCACCACGCTGCTTTGGATCCTGGCCTATCTACTGCACCATCCCGAGGTGAAGGCTGAGACGCGTTTTCAGTGAGACACCATATTTGATGACTGAAGATGCGAGGCACCTCCTGCAGGTCCAGGAAAAAGCACAGAGGGAACTCGATGAGGAAGTGGGCGAACGAGCCGTGCGTGCGGCGGACCGCGGGAGGCTCCCGTATCTGGATAGCATCATCAACGAGGGGATGCGGATCCGGCCGGTGAGCCCGGTGCTGATCCCGCACATCGCCATGACGGACAGCAGGTACGCCAAACGATCACGGGCGCAGTGTGCACGTGTGGGCTAACATCAGTTTCTCACCACAGCATCGGAGGTCACGCCATCTGCCGTGGGACTCGCGTGTTGGTCAACATGTGGGCCATCCATCACGACCCCGAACACTGGGACCAACCGGACTTGTTCAAGCCAGGTAACCCGGTCCAGCACGCCAAAAAGGGGATCATGAACCTAAAACGATGTCGTAAAACTTTTCCAGATCGCTTCCTTGATGACCAGCGTCAGCGAGTCACACCTTCCTGCTTCCTGCCGTTTGGGGCGGGGCCTCGCATCTGTGTGGGCGAATCGCTCGCTAGGACGGAGCTCTTCCTCTTCTTGTCCTCCATGCTCCAGCGAATGAGCTTTACGCTGCCGGGCGGGGCTACTCCTCCCAACCTGCAGGGTCGTCTCGGCGTCGTATTGCAGCCACTGCCTTATAAGGTCGCCGTCAGGCCAAGGGCGGGGTGGGAAGTTAGCACTCACGTTAACTAACCAATCGCTTATGAAAATGTCATCTTTCCATTAACGATCCGAAATGACAGTGCTTTCAATAAACAATAGCGTCGTACACGTGATCCGTTTATTTAGCACAGCTCACACACCGAAACACATATTCAAGATCATCGGAAATAGAAGACTTGGCCTCATTAGCGCCTCATCACGACACAAACAGGAAGTAACGACGAGCAGAGAAAAACTAAACCCGTCGATGCGTAAAAGTTGTAAACCAGACGCAAGTAATGTACTGCAATTTAGAAGCCACACCCCCCCCCCCCCTACCACCCGGCCCAACACATCAGTTTTAATGGCTTTACAAAAATTCGGTGCCTCTTTTCAACCTCTTGCTTGCAACCATAATTTTTTTTTTTTTCAGGTGACAAACTTTTGCCGCTACTGGTGATTAGCGCTGAGCTCCTAGGTAGTTAGCGTCTGGCAAGCACTGCGTTGACGGACTTACATTCAACTTGGGTGTTGTGGCTACAGTCAAAAGCGACAAAAGGAGAAAAGAAGAAGAGAGCTACAAACTTGGCTAGCTGTAGTAACAGTAATCCACCACGGAGGGCGCTCTGCGGCCGCAGTCCCTCAGCTAAAGAAGAAAAGCACCACATCTAGCACACAAAGGACGGGATGGAGCGGAGCCTCATTTTTTCCACTCACCTGTCTGTCAAGTCAACGGTACAACATGAAGTGTCCATTTCCGATAAGTAAGAGTTGCATGTCAAATCAGGAAGTGTCAAAGTCCGTTGAGGAAGTGTGCCAATCAGAAGTTGTATATGACCTATCAGGGAAGTGTACATTTCCAATCAGGAAGTGTAGAGGTACAATCGGGAGTTCTCCACGTCCAAACAGAAAGTGTCCATGAGCGTACGTCAGGAGTATGCGTTGACATTCAACAGGAAGTATCCGTGTCCTATCAGGAAGTGCAAGTTCAGATTCCTAAGTGTACATGTCAAACAGGATATGTCAACCTTGAAAATGTCCATGTCCCTTCTGGAAGTCTACAAGTCCAGTTGGAAGTGTATTTGTCCAACACCCCAAAAACCCATGTCCAATTAGGACGCAGCCATGTCATATAGAACATCTCCACATCCGAACATGAATTGTCCAATGACGTGGAGCCACTTCCAATTAGGACATGTACGTAAAAGCCCAAATGGAAATACACAGAGCGCATCTGACGCCCCTCTGTCCAATCAGGAAGTTGCCGTGTCAATCAGGTGATGTCCATGACCAATCAGAACATGTCCATGTCAAAGAGGAAGTGTCTACTCCTCAAAAAGGGAAGTGTCTACATTTGAAATGAAAATGGATGGCTGGAGCGTCCCGTCTATTGGGAGCTCAAGGCAGGCCTGTCAATCATCTGCAGTGACGAGCGCATCTGTCCATCACGCTGTCTCCACGACGATCACGACATCGCCCGCCTCCTCGCGGGGGTGGCAAGGTGTGGCGGCGCACTTGGAGGGACAGTCCAGGCTGTCGTGGAGATCAGAGTTCTTTCCCTCACTGCCGCTCTCTGGCTCGGCATCCTCCTCCCGAGCCTCCTGGCCCTGGACGCGGCAGCGGCACACCTCGATGCCCGAGTCGCCGGTCAGTCTTCGGTGACGGTACTGGCTCTCGTCGGCGTCCACGTCGTCTTCGTTCGTCTCCTCCTCCGGCTCTGCTGGAAAGACATCCACGCACGGCGAGAAGAGCGTCTGCTTGGGTGGGGCCTGAGCGGGCCGGGTCGGGAGTGGTGCGTCCAGGAGGAAAGAGGTGGAGGGAGGGGCCAGGGCAGAGGGGGCCGTGCACCCGCTGGACCCAGCCGACCCCGACTTCTCGGGGGCGGAATCCGGGTCCACGAGTGGAGTTGGGACGGGGTTAGCGGGTGGACTGGAGGGCAGCGGCGAGCTGGTTTTTGAGGCGGTGGCCGTGTCGGCGAGGGCAGGCGTGGTGTCGGGGGCAGGGGAGGGAGGAGCCTGTGGGGGGGTTTCTATGGCGACATCGAAGGGGAGGGCTGCCACCTCGCTGGGCGTGGAGGCGTGACTTGTGTCCGTTTCATAGGTCAGGGGTGCCGAGGGGGAGGAGCTACACAGAGAGGAGGGGCAGCAGGAGTCACAGGAGCAGCTGGAGCTGCAGGGAAAAAAAATAGCAGTTTTGTTGTTTTAACCCGTCCTCTTCGGTTACTCGGTCATGCAGTACGGTGGTTGAGTAGCCACAACCTGTACTCAGTAGTACTCAGTACTCAGATTTTAGCGTAACAGGACTCAAGTAAGTGTAAGATGTAATCCTCCAAATAATTACTTATGTATTCAGCAAAAAAAACCTGGAGTACTACCGTAATAACTGGCGATTAATTTCTGGCTTTTTTTTTTTTCACCAACCATGAACGTCATAAAACGGGAATATGCAAATTCAGATATTGCCCAATAATTTCACTTTAAATGCAACACAAATAAAGGTAATCTTTATAAATGAAGTTAAATTCTGCCAAAAGTAGGGATGGGCAAGTACCAATACCAATAATTGTAATTGGGCCGATATGGCCTTATTTTAAGGTATCGGGTACTCATGGAGGTTACCAATACCAGCCACCAATACTTAAGGGGGAAAAAAAATCTGACATTGAGTAAGTCCTCCAATGCTGGTGCTTTACTACGTCAGACACAGTGGCAAATCACCATCTGCGTCAGAAATAAAGCTCGTTCACAAAAAAGGTATCTGAATTTTCTATATCAAAAGTACGACAGGTATCGGTAATTGGTACAGTCAAACCTCAGTTTTCGTCCATAATCCGTTCCAGTTGGCTGTTCGAAAACCGAATTGTTCAAAAACCGAAACCACGCTCTTTTAAAGTTTATTGAACACGTCTGCTCACAATGGAAAGCGACACGAGGAAGCGTCACTTCCTCGTGTAAGGAGGGCGAGAGGAGTCAAATGGTGCATTCAAGTGCGCTCAGTTTGTTCGAGTACCGATTTTCGGTCGTCATCCGAGGCATAAAAAAACTCAAAATTTGTGGTCGAAAACCAATTTGGTCGAGAACCGAGACGTTTGAAAACCGAGGTTTGACTGCATCTGTCTTAAATGAGCTTTGTTGACATTCATGAAACGGCACAATAGGCTCTCCGGCCAGAGATTAAATAGCCATTCTTTTTCACCAGGTTTTACTTTGAAAATGCTGCTTCTGTGTGAGGGTACGGAGAGCTTCTGTGTTGTCATGTGACTGCTGTGCGCCATTCGATTGGTGGAACGGCGACAAAGCTCACGGCTACGCACCTGTTGTCCGAGCTGAGGGAGGAGGGGCCGTCGCTGAGCGGGCGGTGCAGCAGCGGGTCGTGCTGCATGAGCAGGTGGGGGTCGGCAGTGCGGGGGGGTTGCGGGTAGCGCGGCGCCGTAAAAACGGAGTTGTAGGGGGGCGGCGGCGTGGAGGGCTGCGCCGCCACCTCCTCGTACGACGGCAGCTTGAGCGATGCCAGGAAACCTGCGCGCAGGTCACACACACATGTCAACATCCCGCGCGGAGGTGCATCTCCTCCTTCTGAGGCACGCGAGACGCGAACGACTTACTGAGGTCCAACATGGAGGACGGGTAGGAGGCGGTACCCCGGTAGGCCAGCAGGCTGATCTCTCGCTGGCGCCGCTGCTGCTGCTGCGCTTGCACTTTGGCTCGCCGGTGACGGTACGCGCAACAGCAGCTGAACATGATAAGGGCCGTCCACAGGAGCCAGAACCCTGAACGTGACATCATCATCACAAGATAGGTACAAAGTCCCTCCATAGGCCACTAGTGCAAAGGGAGTGATTCAGAAAACTCACACCACAGCTCGTAGTAGTACGTGCAGCAGCCTGTCTCACCGCAGCAGTGTCCCGTCTCGCACAGGTAGCCGCCGTTAGCGTTGGTGCCAGGGCAGTAGCGCGGTCTCCCCAGCAGGGGCAGGCTGCCACCAGAGTGGTACTCCATCGCACCCCTGCTCCGCCCACTTCCCTAGTCCCGCGCCACCGTTAGCTGCTTGTGCTAACCACCTGCTAGCCACTGAACTTACTGGCTGATCCTTGTCGTTCCATGATTATTACTACAAGTCAATTCTGACCCTACGATCCCAGCGCTTAGCTATCTTATTGCCGGTAACTGTGAGGAGAATTGTCTTGAGTTGTCAGCTTGTTAGCGTTTTGAAAACACAGAGGTCACAAGTTACGCTAACAGGGAAAATCCTTCAAGCGCCATACAGGGGGACACGACTGCTGGAGGAGACAAGATGACAGCCCAGAGGAGATCCCACCTGCAGAGACACAAGACATACGATGCTCTGAAAAAGTATTTGCCATATTTTTGCCATCGCTCTCACATCTTTATGTTTCCTTTTACAGGTGAACTTCATTCGACCTTCTCTACACCTTTGAATGTACATGACTGTTGAACGTTTCAGTACTTTTTGCACATTTGTGATCATTGGTAGTGTCATCTCTGTCTCGTGATGTCAAATTGTAAGCAGCATGATGAATATTCAGAAGAGTGTTTGAAATTACATTTGTGAGTACAGTAAATTGAGACAAGACATCATCATTATTTCGAGATATATCTTTGCGATGTTGCTAAAGGTGTGACATTTTCTTTCCAGTCTACGATATGTGCCTTGGCTCAGTAAAGGTTAGAAAATTGTTGCGCTCCTCTTCGAGCTTCTTTGTAGCTATTTTAGTAGCATACAGTCCGTGTTAATTTTGCCTCTGGCGGTCACGTGTTCGTTTGCTGCAGTTGCCATGACAACTGAAGGCGCAAAGACTCACTAGCGCCTCCTGGCCTTCGAAGAAGTCATGACAGGAGGCAGCTCGCAGCTTTATCGCGTTCACACTCGACTCAGTGCAAAACAACCAAGACATGATGGCGCGTGGTCCATGAACGCCACATCCACACAAACACACGTTGTGCCCACATATAAGACAAACAAGACGCGTACCGCTCCATCCGCCCTCGCTGTGGTCTTCTGGTTCGGTGTGTCGGTACCGCCGGGGCCTCCTCGCTCTGCCTGGAGCCTTCCCCGCCTCCTCGGTGAGACCCTCCGCCAGCCCCGCCGCCATCAGCTCCGGTCGCACGTAGACCTCGCCGTACTGCGCCGCTTACGTCCGGTGCACTTTCGAAACAAAAGCTCTCTCTGCGGACTTTTTGAACGCGATGGTCCGAGGATAAAAAAGATGCGTCTCTTTTGCCGTATTTGACTTTTAGGATTATGTTTGATGAAGATGAGTGAGCAAACATGACACCACACAACGGTACTACAACATGAACATTTCTTCCAGCACGAGCACTTATTTTGAAAAGTAGCAAGCTCAGTATCATCACTTGAACTTGACATTGTTCAACATGTTTTGTTGTAAACAGCGGCGAAAAAGAGCAAGCGGAGTCATAGTATCTGATTTATCATTTCATTCCAAACGTAGAGGATTCTGATCGGGTTATTTATTTTGTATTATCATCATGACTAATTGCTGTTGATTTCACCTGCCGGATGAATCGCTGGACTCTGATTGGCTTATGGGGCAGGCTCCTGGCCAATTACAGTGCATTGTGCGCGGAAGGCCTCTTCCCTTAGCAACAAGGCAAAGAAAGCAGTGCACAATATTGCACCCATTTCCGGCTTACTAGGGCTGAACGATGTTGAAAAATAAACTAATTGGGAGCCCCCAGCCCCCAATATTGTGGTTGCAATTGAATATGCGATTGTTTCTTCAAGGTCCTCTTTCCATATGTGTTCTTTTTTTTTTTTTAAACAAACACAAGCAATACATTAATCTGTATTACAATCAACAGTGTTAGATTTATTTTAATTTAATCCATCCATCCCTTTTCTGATCGGCTTTTCCCTACAAGGGTCGCGGGGCGTGCTGGAGCCTATCCAAGCTGTCTTGGGGCAGTAGGCGGCGTACACCCTGAAATGGTTGCCAGCCAATCGCAGGGCACATTAGACAAACGACCATTCGCGCTCACACTCACGCCTAGGGACAATTTAGAGTGTTCCATTAACCTGTGTGTGTGTGATTTGATTTCCGTGATTATTCCCGGGAACTGTATTGACAGTACACAACTCGTGGCTGTCACTCAGCCACTCGCGAGCGTGCGCGCGCGCACACACACACACACACACACACACACACACACACACACACACACACACACACACACACACACACTATTTATTTATAAAATACACTGATACTGTATTTATTTGCCACGTTTAATCTGATGAAAAAAAACTTGTACTTCTATTTCCCTTTCAATATTTACCATCACAGTGTTACATACGTTGGTAGGTGTAAATTAATACTCGTACAAAAATTACAAAAATACAAAACCTTCTAAGCACCTAAAATGGAGGTGCTTCGACATCCCTCGCTCTTTTTGCCACATCCATTATGGCGGCAATGTTGACGTATATTTTGAGGTGGCACCTAGATAAAGTACGAGTGTCTATGATTGAGCCAACCCTTGCCCAGTGCGTGTTTATCGGCTCCAACTTTCTTTTCTTCCTCTTACTTTTTCTTTTCTTCCTCTTACTTCCTCCTTACAGCCTTTTATAACAAAGAAAGCAGCAGAAAGGCCTGGATAGGTGAGATAACGTTTCACTACCACATCAATGTGACGTCAATAAAGTGCTGGACAAGCGGTTCGTGTTACTGTCAGTGGTGGATAGAGTAACCAAGTAAGTACATTTACTTGAGTAATGTGCTGCACCAGGCTCCCTCCTCTTTATCACTACTCTCACTAGAACTGAAGTTTACGGATCTTAGCTAAATGTGTATTGGAGTGAAAAAGTACAATGTAAAATGGTTAAAAGATGTAAAAATAGTTAAAAGAAATCAATATTGAGTCGCTGATGGTGTAGTCAGCGCTACATTCGCCTGACTTGTGTGCGGGCAGAGGGGAATCGGTTCCCACTCAGTGATGGTGTGTATGTGGGTGTGAATGGTTGTTTGTCTCTGTACGTGCCCTGCGACTGACTGTCGATCAGTTCAGAGTGTAGTCTGCCTTCCACCTGAAGTCAGCTGGGATAGGCTCCAGCGACTCCCTGCGACCCTGTTCAGGATAAGCGGTGTTGGAAATTAATGGATGAAGTCAAGACTGATGGATTTGATTTCTCATGCTCATTTGATATGTTTCGTCAGAGAAGGTTTTCTAATTTGAGGGGAGCTTGTTCTTTTGTTATGGATTTTTGTAAGAATGCTTATTGTGAAATGCAGTTTTATGTGGCGGCTTACTACACTGCTCCACTTGTTACAGTTTTGTCATGAGACTAGTGGGCCATCGCCTCACTCGGTCAGTCAGTGCACACAGTGAGGCTTTCATAAATTCCTGGCATAATTCTCCTCCTTGCCTGCAGAACATTAGCTCCACAGACAAAAGATGTCCTCCTCAGCCTCCACTGCACCATCCGTCCTCCTCAACACTGGGGTTAGGATGCCCCTTTTGGGTTTGGGCATGTACAAATTGTGGGGTTGGGAGGACGTGCTCCAAGCTGTGGACGCGTCCCTGGCTGCGGGCTACCGGGCCTTCGACAGCGCCGCCGTGTACGGGAATGAAGCTGACCTGGGTCGCGCCCTCAAAAGTCTCCTGCCAAAATACAACCTGACCAGAGAGGATGTATTCATCACCAGGTGTGTTTGAGTGTGTGTGTGTGTGTGTGTTGCAAACAAGTGTTCACACCCTCTTATACGTACTTGGAAATGTGAATGTGTTCCAATCACATTCAAACTCATGTTCAATGGGAATCAGCATACACTTCCCTCCATTTAAAGTGCCTTTAATAACCTCAAATAGAGTTCAGATGTTCCGGTAGGCTTTTTTCGACATGTTTTATGGTCACATGTTACAGCACAAGCCCCGCTGCTATTCTAGAAAAAAATGAAAATGTTCTGATTGACAATACCTGAAACAAGTCGGCTTCAACACCTTTTGTATTTGTTCTTGAGCAGCATGTCTCCCCCCGGGCCTGCGTGGGTTTTCTCCGGGTACTCCAGTTTCCTCCCACATTCCAAAAACATGCATGGCAGGCTGATTGAATACTCTAAATTGTCCCTAGGTGTGAATGTGAGTTCGGATGGTTGTTCGTCTCTATATGGCCTGCGATTGGCTGGCAACCAGTTCAGGGTGTCCCCCGCCTACTGCCTGAAAACGGCTGGGATAGGCTTCAGCACCCCCCGCGACCCTTATGAGTATAAAACGGATCAGAAAATGGATGGAGCGATAGAATAATCACAGTATTTTTAAACATTTATCTTGCTTCCATTTGTTTATATCCCAAAACCTGGCATATGAACCGGGGTGTGTAGACTTATGATATCCGCTCTAAGTAAAGGAGTTGATTCTGCAAGTCTCCATTTTCCAGTTTCAAGAGTCTTATTTTTGTTTTTGACAAAAGTACCTTTAAGAGTAGTTTGAATACATCAAAGTCTCACTGGACTGTCAAACGTTTTTGACGCATTCTTTCTGCTCCCTGCAGTAAACTGGGCCCCAAAGATCAAGGCGAGGGGGCTATGGAAGGAGCCCTCCACAGCCTGTCCAACCTTGGGATGGATTACATCGACCTCTACCTGATCCACTGGCCCGGGACTCGCGGCCTGGATGTGATTGACCAGCGCAACCCAGGTGCGTATAGATGGATTTGTGTCAGACTTTCTCTTCAGTTCTTCTCAAGACTAATGAAGGTGGTGCCAGCAGGCAACAGAGCTCAGAGTTGGGCCGCGCTGGAGGAACTGCACGCCCAAGGGAAGCTCAAGGCCATCGGGGTGTCCAACTACACGCCGTCACACATGAGAGAGCTCATGGCCAGCTGTAAGGTCCGGCCCGCGGTGCTGCAGGTCTGGTGAAGGACGTCCATTGTCTATCTTGACCACCGCATTTGTGTCTTGACATTGACGCCAGCCCCCCCCCAACCTTCAGGTGGAGTTCCACCCATTTGAATGCCAGGTTGAGCTGAGACACGTGTGCCAGGAGTTTGGCGTGTGCTTCCAGGCCTACAGTTCCCTGGGGAGGGGGGAGCTCCTGACAGAACCGCAAGTGCTCCAAGTGGCCGAGTCCTGCCAGCGCACGCCTGCTCAGGTGAACGGCTCATTTGCAAACATGGCTTTTCTTTATTGAGGAAAAAAAAACACACACACAAAAAAAAAACAACCCCACTAACATTTAAACGTCTCCCAAAAAGGTTTGGCTTTTTGGTGACATTTCAGGTTGAACCCAAAAATTGCACTATAACCTAGCTCACTAGTGACGGGACATTGTGATTTCCTTCGAATGTGATCACATATCTTCTTGTATTATTTTGTCATTTTTTTGTTAGCTTTTCTTTTGATGGCGGCACGGGTACCCGCAGCGGCTCCTCTTGTTTTACGCTGAGAGGGTAGAAATTTCATCTGTGCTGTATGTTACACATATGTACAGCCCATTTGACAATAAAGTTGTATTCTATTCTATACCTTCGTAGTGGCCAACATGAAAATACAGTAAAAAAAAAAATAATCTTAAAAATCACATTTACTGTACCAAGGAGGGGGGTCCGGGGGTCCAGTGGTTAGCGCGTCGGCGTCACAGTGCAGAGGTCGTGCGTTCGATCCCGGCTCCAGGCCTTCCTGTGGGGAGTTTGAATGTTCTCCTGCGTGGGTTTTCTCCGGGTACTCCGGTTTCCTCCCACATTCCAAAAACATGCATGGCAGGCTGATTGGTCACTCTAAATTGTCCCTTGGTGTGGGTGTGAGCGTGGATGGTTGTTCGTCTGTGTGTGCCCTGCGATTGGCTGGCAACCGGTTCAGGGTGTCCCCCGCCTACTACCCGAAGACGGCTGGGATAGGCTCCAGCACCCCCTGCAACCTTTGTGAGGATTTTCGGATCGGAAAATGGATGGATGGATGGAGGGGCAGTGGTCACCACAGTGGACAGCTTCTCATGTTATCAGGTTATTATTATTGCTGCACAGAAGGGTTAATAATATATAATTAAAGGTAACTTAAGCCAATGTGTTATTTCAGAAGCGTGTATGTAACTGGTCGCCCTTCACAATTACAGTACAGTGAAACTCCTCTACAACGAAATCATGTTTGCAGCAAGAGGTTTTTCACAACAGGGGACTTTTCACTGTAGCAAATTTTATCTCGGAGAAAAATATTTGGTATAATGGAACAGTGGGACTTTTTGTCGTGGGGGGAGCAGAAAAGTGTGAATGGCTTTCATGCATGAAAATTTTTTCACACTAGGGGTATTTTTCGCCCATGTAGGTTTCATTGTAGAGGAGTTTCACTGTATCACTAGCCAAGAAGTAGCTCTTACTTAAAAAAAAAAAAAAAAAGTTGCTGACCCCAGTTTTTGATGCGTTTTCTGTTCCCTTCAGGTGCTGCTGCGCTGGGCAGTGCAGCAGGACGTCCCCGTGCTCCCCAAGTCGTCCAACCCGGAGCGGATTCGAGAGAACTGTAGGATTTTTGACTTCACGCTGAACGACGGCGACATGGGCAAATTGTCGGCTTTGGATCGGGGACAGAGATTCTGCTGGAATCCATCCCAAGTAGTTTGATGGCACCTGCCAGTGACGGGTTGCCAGTGCGGACTGAACTCGCCCTTCTAACAGCAACACTATCACATCACAAGGCAGCTCTGCCTTTTGGTACAAAAAACAAAAAAACAAAACATAAAACCTTTGAATGAAATACAGAATACTCACCTGAGATGCTGAAGATCAAACGTATGTGTATATCGCCACAGATTTGCTCGTCCAACTTGCCTGCAACAAGTTTTACTCCGACCAACCAATCAGAGGACAGGAAAATGATGATGTCATCAGGGCCAGGAAATAAATTTGAATTGAATTATGATTGATGCAAGAAACTGCCCACGAGGCCCCAGTTAGGTGGGCCAGCATTTCTGCTGGCGATGTGAAGGCCCGGTGCAGATTAGATTGACCCGGAAACGTGCAAAAGCTGAACTCTGATTGGACAACAGCAGCACTGCAACTGAGGAAAATAAAGACACTTCAGATGAAAATAACACAATTTCTTGGGACAAATATTTGAATCGAGGGTGTGAATGTTCAGACTCATTTATATGAAGCTCTTATATAACCAAAGAGTCACTTTTTTTTGTCCTAAGTATTATTTATTCAGGACAGCATCTACAATAAGAAGTTTCACAGCTGTAGAGAAAATGCATGTACAAATCTCCCCCTCCCAGAAAAAGCACAATTCAAATATTCTCCACATAGATTCAAGTAATACCGATTCAAAACTGCACGTGCCCAAGTTTCTTCTTTTAAAAAATTTTTTTTTTTTTTTAAGTGTGGCTTGGGCGTCATCATGTGTTGACGTTTAAGGCGGTACCGCGCAGCGTCGCGTTCACAAGTTGAAGGCATTTGACAAGATTCAGTTGATGGTGTTAGGCAGCGTGCGCGCACGCTTTAACGCAGGTCCACAGGGTTGCCCCGACAGCAGTTCTTTCAACACTTGTTTTCCCGAAACATTTCATACGTAGTGGTTGCATCACTCGTTAATAAAAAAAAAATTATAATGATAATCATAAATCAACATTTGAAAACCAGAACTCTTAACAAGTTCTTGGAGGGGTTAAATGTCATTTTCAGTCTATTCATAATCACACAACTGGGACGATATTGAGTTAAACATGTGGTTGGATGTCCAAAAAAATAAAATAATAATAATACAGTGAAACTCCTCTACAACGAAATCTACATGGGTGAAAATACCCCCTAGTGTGAAAAAATCTTCATGAACACCATGCCCACTTTCCTGTTTCAAATTTGCTGCAGTGAAAAACCTCCTGTTGTGAAAAATTTCTTGCTGCAAACATGATTTCGTTGTAGAGGAGTTTCACTGTATTACAGGGGGGTTTTCACTGTAGCAAATTTGAAACAGGAAAGTGGGCATGGTGTTCATGAAGATTTTTTCACACTAGGGGGTATTTTCACCCATGTAGATTTCGTTGTAGAGGAGTTTCACTGTAATAAAAAAAGTGGGCAGTTAGATTGTCTGAATTTCCATTTGGAGAATCTACAATAAAAGCATCCAAAGACGGAACAAGCGCACCGATTATCATATTTTAATGACAGAGAGGTCAAGCTCAATTTTCAAGTGGCCGTAAAAACAAAAACAAAACAAAAAAAACATATCAATCCAGTGTTAAGCCACGTGAAGAGCATACATACGACGATGCGATCCAAAATGGGAGCGCGTCCCCGCCAGCACTTGAAAGTCACGCGCAACCGCATTCCGGTGACACCAAACGCGATGTCATGGAAGGCAAACACATTGTGAAACACGACATGACGACACCACGAGACGCTCCGATCGCCGCCACGCCGCGAGAATATTTACACCGTTAGAAATCTTTTTAAAACATCTCCTATGAAATTTGTGCTTTCGAAAGTCACTTCCTCTCCGTAACCCTGACATTTGACCAAAGATTGGATTGAGATTGTCTGTGTACAAGATTGTTCTCTTTTTCACACGGCGGCGGGCAAAATGCGTCAGGCCGCTGGCACGGCCTTTGCTGTCATGGCCAAAAAAAAAAAAAAAAGCTTTTGCACGGCGTCAGAAGCCGGCGATTGTTGAGTCACGTCAGCGCAAAGTTGGACCGGCCCGATTTCAGATTTCCGCTGTCTGGAACGCCGTCTACAGTATGTTTGCATAGTGTTGGCGCGAGACGAGCGAGTCCCGTGGGAAGGACCACGTGCGTTAAAATCACCGGTTGCCCGGTTTACAACAATAGATCGCCAAAAAATTGGATGTAAAGTAGTTGAAGAAAAGACACCTGAGTCCGCATCACTGCGTCTCTTCAATAAATCCAGAGCAAAAAGTCCAGCGGAGGAGGACGCCGCCCTGCCCCCCCACCACCCCACCCCCCAAGTCCTCCATCCTCTCCGCAGTCTCAGTCAGAAGCTACTCAGTACGATTAGCATGGTTGTCGTGGTGGTTGTTGTTGTTCTCGCCCTCAGTCTCCTGGTGGCTGAAGAGGTAGCTCCACCAGGTTTGGGAGTGGTGGATGGCCCTGGATGTGCCGCCGGCGCTCTTGAACTTCAACTCCTGCACCCAGAAAGTTGCGCAACAAGTTAAAAGTGCATCATTTCTCGGCGATATTCCGTGAGGGGTTGAAACTGGACGTTTCCCTCTCAGAATCCAAAAATCAGACCAACTAAAAGTTGCAACTAATATGCAATTCTTTAGAGGTGTGGAAAAGAGGGTGTTCTAGTGGTTAGCGCGTCGACCTCACAGTGCAGATGTACCAATCCAGCTCTGGCCTCCCTGTGTGGAGTTTGCATGTTCTAAGTGGGTTTTCTCCGGGTACTCCGGTTTCCTCCCACATTCCAAAAACATGCATGGCAGGCTGATTGAACACTCAAAATTGTCCCTGGGTGTGAATGTGAGTGCGGATGGTTGTTCGTCTCTATGTGCCCTGCGATTGGCTGGGTCCCACGCCGACTACCCGAAGACAGCTGGGATAAGCTCCAGCACACCCCCGCGTGACCCTTGTGAGGATAAGCGGATCGGAAAATGGATGGAAGGATGGTGTGCAAAAGAGGAACTGCCCAAGTACAGTTCAGTTGTATTTAACTTTTAAGTACAAAACATTTGCATTTAATCTTTAAGAAATGTAATTCTTTTAAAGGCGGAGTCAAGTCAACAATGTTCTTTACAGTAATACAGTTAAACCTCGGTTTTCAAACGTCTCTGTTCTCGACCAAAGATTTCGAGTTTTTTATGCCTCGGATGACGCCCGAATTTCGGCTCTCGAACAAACTGAGCGCACTTGAATGCGTCACTTGACTCCTCTCGCCTTCCTTACACGAGGAAGTGACGCTTCTGGGGTAGACGAGGAAGTGACGCTTCCATGGTGAACAGACGTGTTCAATAAAGATTTTTTTTTTTAAAGGGCGCGGTTTCGGTTTTCGAACAGCCTACTGGAACGGATTATGGTCGAAAACCGAGGTAGGACTTTATGTTCTAGGCGCCCTCACTAGTCTAAACATGGTATTCGGATTAATCTAAACATGTAGAGAAGGTCAAATGAACTGTAAGGGAAACATTAAAGCGTGAGAAGGTGTGAGAGCTCATATTTTTTCCAAAGTGTTGTATGACTTGAAATTCAAAAATGTGATTTGGATATTAGAAGCTTTTTCCTCTGGAAAAAATGTATAAATTATCTCTCTCCCTATTTGAGAGAAAAAAAAACTGTTACTGAAAAACATGAGCCCCCCCCCCAAGCTACAATTTAATGACCCACTTCTCACCCCTTTGTCCATCAGGCTATCGAACTCGTCGCTCATGCGCCGCAGCTGCCGTCCGTACTTTTTCGCAGCCCATAGCACGGGGGGAGCCGACTTGGAGCGCCCCCGGAACGGCGCCCCGTCGGTGGGTGTGCCGACCTCCTCGTCCACCCTGGCCTGGAACTCCTCGTCTCGGGATACTGCCCAAGCGTGGGACTCCGAGTTGAGCCGGATCCGCCCCGACATCGCTAAATGGGGGGACAAGAAAGGTCAGAGGACGGGCGGAGGCACTGATGACGCTTCCAAGAACGCTATCTGCGACAGCCTCGGGTCGCTTTGCGGCAACTGATATCTCTTTGGATCAGAACCGGCTTTGGGCAAGGAATTAACAGTCAAAAAGCCTGATAAATAATTGAAGTTACAATTCGTCCAGGATTCGAAAATGTTTGGATTTTTCATTATAGTCGTTTAAAATTTCAGTTTGACTTTTTTTTGGTGTACGTTTTAATTAGTTGTAGACATTTTAGTCTTGTCACCTCTGCTATCTTTATATTTTTGAGTGATTCTTCCCCACTTTATTGTTGCTCTTGATAAATAATTTTTTTGCAGGTTTTCTTAAAGTGAAAAATAATTTACCAGATGACTTCCTGACAATACTGGTTTTATTTTTGCTACTTTTAGTGAAGAGTTTGATACATGCTGCTGAAACAAGTTATCGCAAATTAACTTTTGTTCTTCATAATTCTTGATATTCATGTGAGGACATCATGCTAGTGATCGCTCACAAACATTATCACCAAAGATTCACCATGGCAGGCAACAGATAAGGATCAATATGCAACACTTCTGTACGTCTCTGCAACCTTACGCATTTTCTTCCGACGATCACGCCGACAACATTCCTGGGGAAATCACAATGTCCCATCACTGCTGAGCTATTTTCAGTTGGTGAGCCCTGGGCACTTGTTAGAAGTTTGCACCTGACTTTGAACATGTGAGTGTGGTGTAAAGCCATCGCAAGGCTCTCTTCAAGTGAAAGACTGCTGCAAAAAGTTAAGAGTAGGCTTCTGGATTATTAAAAAAAAAACACGTTTTGCTTTGGGCCGACTCTGAATGAACAGGCTTGTCTCCAGGGCCAATGACATGAATGAAAACCAGGACAAGCCGGGCAACTAAAAAATGTTGAGGGTGGCACCTCAAGTGTAATGGCGTGTTGGCCCACCTGCATTGGCAGCTCCGGCAAGGTGAGGCGGAGGCCTTGGCGGAGGCACTGCTCCTGCTCCTTTTCAGCGGCTCTTTGGCCGTCGTCCCCTTCTTCTACCTCCTCAGAGGGCTCGGACTCGCTGTCGGATATGCTGAAGTTTGCGGCCATTGTGACATCTGGGGAATAAGTCCAACAAAAAAAAAAAAAAAAGGAGAGAGAGAGAGAGCGAGTTTGGCTCGGGGTAAGAACGCAGTTGTAAAGTGGCAACAACAACAGCAAGAGTCCCAACAGTTGCTCTCGACCAGCTGGTCTGAAGGTTGTTTTGACAACCAGGAGCACCTCGAAATGTGTCGTTACGCGTTTGATCGACAGCAAACGCGCCCTAAACGCCGACTCGTTCTCTTGGAGTGAACAAAAGAAAGTTGCGACTGGGCGGAAGCTGCCGCGGGCCGACTCGCAAAAAGCCAAACAAGCCCGCGCGGGGTTTTTCCTCACCGGTTTCCTGGTTGGCGAAGAGGCGACTGAGCCCAAAGTTGAAAGGTGGCTTTATAGCGGCGGCCCTCAATCGAGCAGCTGTCGTCGTCTTGGTCTTGGTCGTCGTCGTCCTTGTTGTTGTTGCGATCTCTCTCCCTTTTTTTTTTCCCACTCTAATTTGTTGGAGCCGCGCGCTCAGCCAATGGCCGCGCACTGACGTCACTGTTGCGAGCTCAGACTAGCCTGTGGTTTTTGTTTGTTTGTCGCCGTTTTGGTACAGCCCAATTTTGAACATAGAAAGTGACTTTTTGAAATGGGACAAAGCCCTCGCATGACGAGGGGGAAAAGTGTCCGTGTACGTGTTTACTGCGTTTAGAATGTATAATGTACCGCGCAGCGCACCAAATGGACAACGATGTCTGTCGTAGTACCAATACTAACCTGTGAGGGGCAGCACGGTCCCACGCGGCGATCAGATACTGCATGAAATATCAAGAAAAAAAGACTTCGACTGCAGTTTAATGAACCGCCTTTTCGTCGACATAAAAAACGAGACCGGAATTCTCTCCTCTTTCATCTATGACTGCTTCAAACAACAACGCGTATGCAGGGAAAGTGGTTAAGATTGCATGACTGTCCGTGTCTCATGTGTTGTGTTATATTATTTAGTTATTTTATGTTAACTGTTCTGTAAAGTGCTTTGTTACAACTGAAGCTGTTGTGAAAGCGCTATATAAATAAATATGTATTGTATTGTATTGTAGTAATTGATGTTCTTCATGTGACTCATTTTCAATTACAGTCAAACCTCGGTTTTCGTCCATAATCGTTTCAGAAGGCTGTTGGAAAACCGAAACCACGCTCTTTTTAAAACAAAAATGTTTACTGAACAGTCTGCTCACAATGGACAGCAACACGTGTAAGGAAGTCGAGAGGAGTCAAATGGTGCATTCAAGTGCGCTCAGTTTGTTTGAGAACCGAAATTTGTTCGTCATCAGGTATAAAAAACTCGAAATTTTTGGTCGAAAACTGAATTGGTCGAGACCGAGACGTTCCAAAACCGAGGTTTGACTGTAATGAATCCAATTTTATTTCATTAATCTTGAGACCGAATGACTAATGTCAGCTGTGCTTGCTGACGCACTAGTTGGTGGCAACGTCTGAAATGTCTGCCGAATGTCCAGAAAGAATATAAATCGCCATCCATCCTTATTCTCAAATCAATTTCAGAATTTTAACCCTTGAAATCTTTTTAAATTTTTTTAATGAAAATCACCCATTTAATAATAAATAGTACGCATCTGGGGCTTTGGTGGTTATCAGAGTCATCTTGGCTATATCAAATTTGATTGCATTGTTTCCATTTTTCATGAGTTGGCCTACAACAAGAAATTGAATTAAAAAAATAATAATATCATCCGCCTTGCATGCAACAATTGCCCTCAAAAGCATTTTCACTTGCTGACCGATTGGAATGGGATTTTTGTGTTTTCATTTGCATCATCTCTTGGTGAAATTTGACTCAAAAAGCTTTTCATACTTTTGAGGCCGACTGGAATCGTCTCAGAATAGTCTGCTAAAGATGGTTCTTATGTTCATCTGCGTCCTGATGAGTAGGACGTTGGTTAAAGCTGTCATACAGTTTTTGATTTGCGCCATATAACTTGATCCATTTAATAATAATAATAATAATTTTAAACGTGCATGTTGTATGAACATTGAATGAACATTATCATGAGCAAGATTGCAAACAGAAAATAAAGGGAGGAAGTCAGTGGGAGGACTGACACTCACTCACATTCGGGCAGGTGTTGCGCGAGCCACGAACCCACCACCCAATCTCGCTCCTCTCTCCCACCGTCCGGTCCCTCCCTCTCCTGGCGCAGAAGCACGCTGAAGCGCTGCCTCCACCCTGCGCCATCCTGACGCCTTCCCACGACATCACTCCATTGCTGCAGTGCCACCTGAGTCCCGGGCGCACGGTGCAGGGTCGTCCTATACACCGTCTCCTCCTCATTGCAGCTCACGAAAAGGACCGACCGATACACCGCTGTCGCGCCGCCGCAGAGCCTCACCTGCTGGATGCCGCCCGCACTCGCCAGTGCGACCCTCAGTGGCTTGTACGCCCCCCTGTACAAGACCACCAGTCTAACTATAGTTACGAGGGAACTCACCGCCCCCATCGCACAGAGACACGCATAACCGGCCAATAACCACACACAAAGTACACCGGCGCTGGGCCTTCCGCGGAGGGGAATGGCGGCACCCTCATCCCTCACCCACTGCCGCGTCCGCGGGACCTCAGAGCTGGTGGGCGTTACAACTGGGAGAGCGGTGCGAAGGGTTGGAGTTGGAGGATGTGACGCAGTTGTAGGAAGTGGCGCAGTTGGAGGAAGTGACTCAGTTGTAGGAATTGACTCAGTTGTAGGAAGTGAGGCAGTTGGAGTCGTAGGGCGCGGTAGGGCGGTAGTGGTCCCGGAAGGTTCAGGAAATGAAGTGCTGGAAATGGTCCGTGCAGGCTGCCAGACAACAGGCCCGTCACCTCTGGGACCCCCACTCTCCACCACTGGATCGGTGGGGCCTGTGAATAAGGGCATGGTCTGTGGCTCCGGAGAAGGCGGACACAAGTCCTCCGGGTCCAGATCCATGACGGCTTGACCTTTGAATCGCTGAGGCGAGTGGCACACCTGCAAGGCAAGAGTGGGGCGTGACTTTGAAAGGAACTCACCCGACCTTACATTATTATCACATGGCACAAAGTGCAACGGCGGATCAAACTACGGAAGAAAATGTCATCCCGAAATTGAATGGAGATAGAAATGCTATGCAAGGGGTGGAGGTAATCCATCCATCCATCCATTTTCCGATCCGCTTTATCCTCACAAGGGTCACGGGGGGTGCTGGAGCCTATCCCAGCTGTCTTCAGGCAGTAGGCGGGGGACACCCTGAACCGGTTGCCAGCCAATCGCAGGGCACACAGAGACAAACAGAGACATACGCGCTCATACTCACACCTAGGTACAATTTTGAGTGTTCAATCAGCCTGACATGCATGTTTTTGGAATGTGGGAAGAAATCGGAGTACCCGGAGAAAACCCACGCAGGCCCGGGGAGAACATGCAAACCCACAACCTCTGCACTGTGCACTGTGAGGTCGATGCGCTAACCACTGGACTCCCGGGCCGCACGGGTGGGGCTAAATACAGTCAAACCTCGGTTTTCGAACGTCTCTGTTCTCAACCAAATCGTTTTTCGACCAAAAATTTTGAGTTTTTAATGCCTCGGATGACGACCGAATTTTGGTTCTCGAACAAACTGAGCGCACTTGAATGCACCATTTGACTCCTCTCGCCTTCCTTACACGAGGAAGTGACGCTTCCTCGTGTTGCTTTCCATTGTGAACAGATGTGTTCAATAAAGTTTTTTTTTAAAGAGCGTGGTTTCGGTTTTCGAACAAATCAGTTTTCGAACAGGCCTTCTGGAACGGATTATGGTCGAAAACCGAGGTAGGACTGGATACAAAATATGACTTTGTTTGCCTATGTTGTTGTGAAAAGGTGCAAATTTGGCAAATACAGTATGCTACATAGTTTCGTCTATTTCCTGAAAAAAAAAATAGTTTTAAATGGGATGGTTGTAAGTAGTGTTGTCCCGATTCGATCATGTCATTTTCAGCTTATCTATATTAGGTGATAAAGATTGGCTACTTTATGTTACACATTTTTAAAGGTGACAAATGAAGCTGTGCTATGTAGCGTTCTATGCTGTAGTACAGCATCAAACCTTCTACGGTACTATAAAAGCCTTCATCCTATCACACACGTTACTTTGATGTGTGGACTATTGGGTTAGCTTTGTTGCTCCAGTAATGTCGCA
Source organism: Hippocampus abdominalis (assembly GCA_018466805.1). NCBI lineage: Eukaryota > Metazoa > Chordata > Actinopteri > Syngnathiformes > Syngnathidae > Hippocampus > Hippocampus abdominalis. Next base: position 25,828,583 of record CM031695.1, read on the forward strand.
AGAGCCTCCACTTTTCTACGATGTGATCCTTGTAAATTTACACTCCAGGCGTGATTAATCGACTGACGATCAGTCCAGTGCAACAGTCTTAAGAAATGTACAAGGGAAGGGTACAAAGGTAAGGATGTAAAATGTCTCCGGTGGTTTGTTTGGCGCGCGCGACAACTCACCACACTCTTAGCATCTCTCAGGATGATCTTGCCGTCGCGCACGTAGAAGTTGAAATAGAAGTCTCCCAAGTACATGCGAAGGTACGTCAGGCCGCAGTCACATGACCATGGGTTGGCGGAGAGGTACAGGTAGGGCACGTCCTCTCTCGGGTTGAACCAATCATCTGGCAGCGTGCTGATCTGAGGAGGAAACGGAGAAAGTGAAGGTCTCTCGGGCGTCCCTCACGATGATTTCGTCTCTCGTCTCCCACCTGGTTGTTTTCCAGGTAGAGTGTTTCTATGGCAACCAGGGGACGGAGTAAGAGGGGCGGGAGAACCCTGATGCGATTGGACGTCAGGTCCAGAATCTGAAAGGGAGGACGCGTCAGGGACATGGAAACAAAAGCAAAATCATTTTCACATTGTTGTTTGTATGACAAGAAAAAATCTCGGCCAAAGTCGATCAATCACGCTGACACCTGACCTCTAACTTGCTGAGTCCAGCGAACGCGTCTTGGCTCAGAGATTCAATGGTGTTGTTGTCCAGGTAGAGATTTGTCAGGGCGGGGCAGGCGGAGAAGGCCCCTCTGACTAAAGACGTGAGATGATTGGATCCCAGTCGGAGGACGCTGAGGCTAGGCAGAAGCGGCGCGTCGCTTGCCGTCAACTCACCCACCTGAAGGGGACAGCGAGGTGGGATTTGGCCCGAGGCGGTCGGGCTTGCGTGACCTGTCGCGCGACTCCCGGTTACCTCGTTGGCCGTCAGGTCCAGCTCGTGCAGCTTGCTGAAAATCTGGAAGGGTGCCCAGGACAGGCTGGAGAACTGGTTCCTGGGAAACAAGAGAACCTCACGAGGGAAGAGATGAAACTGTCAAACAGGAAGCAGGAAGTCTGCGCTCGTCTGCGATGTGTCACTCAAAGGCGACCCATCTGACAATCGGTATCGTGTTTGCACCGAAGGAGATATATTTCTTGACAGTCATGGGACAACGACGGACAGGGAACATGAATACAGTTAAGATTTCGACATCATGCTGAGAAGACGTAAAGCCATGTTGATTGGCTGTGCATCTTCTTTCTGTCTTATCACGCGGGTTACTCTGTTCACGATGTGTTGTTTACGCTGCTGCTAGTGTGTGCATGCGTGAGCACGTGTGAGAGAGAGAGAGAGCGAGAGAGAGACTGAGACTTATAAGAACAAAAGCAGGTCTCGTCTATCCTTAATTGTCTAAACAACCTTAATTGACTAATCATAAACACTGCTACACGCTGCAGGATCGCTGGCCTGTGTGTGTGTGTGTGTGTGCATGTGTGTGTGTGTGTGTGTGTTAGTGCGCTCTGCTCAAGCGCAAAGGCCCACGTGGGGCAATTTATTCATTTTTTTTATATCTATATGTTAATTGGTCGCTACTTCGCGGATTTTCGTTTATCGCGGGTGGTTTTGGTCCCCATTAACCGCGATAAACGAGGGATTACTGTATTTCCTATGAGAATCATCTCATGGCAAGGCATCAAATACAAACGTCAAGTCGACTGTACGCATTAAGTGCCATGAGAAATTTTCAGGACTGCCGTGGAAAATAATGCAATATGTCGCTTGCATCGATAGATGAAAAATAAATCTGTACCTGATGCACATAAAATCAAAATTGTGCCTTTCTTTACCAGAAGCTACGGCGCAGTTACCTCGATCGTGGGTTCGAGATCCGCAGGAATGCCATCAAGACCGGCCGCCGTGCAGTTAAGCCGCACTCGGTGGTCCGTATCCCGGTCACTATGGCAGCCGTCCGCGGCTGTAACCGCCGCCGGGACGCTGGCACAGAGGAGGACAACGAAGAAGAAGAAGAACTTCATGCTGAAGGCGATGCGCAGGCGATGCGAATGAAGAACACTTTATGTATGCCTGCACATTTGCGTGTGTGTGTGTGTGAGTTTTGATTGACAGCCGCTCACTCAGGAAGTGTGTCGCCTGATAACATGTCATCCTGGTGCGGGAATTGCATGTTAAGTGTGAACTGAAATATTGCGGAGTTATTACTTTAATATGGAAATGTTTTGTTTTGTTTTTTTTACGTTCCAAGGCCTCTTGGTTATTTTGACGTTTTATTCCATGATGAATCATTATTTACTTTCACCGTGTGTCTATTAACTCCAGACTCTGAAGAGGGCCACAATCCACACATTCTGCATTCACACAAAAAAAATATATTTCTGCGTGTTCCGACTAATTCAAAGTTTATCAACTCAGTAAACAAGTTGGTCATTTATTGACGAATCAGGATGTTTGTCACGGTGCGTGGTGGTGGAGGAGGACCCCAAAAAAGCAGGCAAGAGGGAGGAGCAGGGTGAACTAGACACATTGTATTAACAAAATATTGAGGAAACTAAATCCAAAACAAAAAAAGTCATGAAAACAAATACAATCCAAAGCAACAAACAAAAACCATGGCTGAAGCGAAAAACTAACAGAAACCACGACTGAGACAATGACCCAACACCAAGTGGTCGTCCCGGGAGTCCTTTTAAACGGACAACTAATGACACAACGACTAACAGGTGTGCGGCTGCAGGCGGAGCCCTACAGTGCCACCTGTTGGTCACAAACTGAATCATGACAGTACTAATGACACAATGACCAACAGGTGTGCAGCTGCAGGCGGAGCCCTACAGTGTCACCTGTTGGTCACAAACACAACCATGACAATGTCGAACATATCAAGAGGAACCATAAAGTCGCGGAATGCCAACGTTTTGAAATAACGTGACACAAAAAAACACACGCAATGAAGTTGTGATGCTGTAATCTTTATTGGGGTCCAGTCTTTTGAGGTGTGGGCGTTCAAGACCGCAAAATAAAAGTTCCGAGGACAATGACAAAGCCAAAGCTTTTATAGAAGCCCAAACAACCTTCACTTTGTGATCCTAAACTCGCGCGTGCACACGCCAAGCTCTCATACACACTAATAAGCAGCACCCAAGAGAATCCCCCGCTTGAAAACGCATCCTGATAATAATTATCATAATAATCAAATGAATAATAATATGAGTGAGGATGAGGTTAGAAAGCACACACAGGTGGGGGTGGGGGGAGGTTACACTAATGACCATCATCATTTCCCATCATGCTCAGCGGGGACAGGGCGCTTGTAGATCCCTCAATTGGCTAACATGAGTGGGGCGGGGAAAAAAAACACACCTCAAAAAAGAAAAATGGAGGAAAAAAAACATCTACGACTGCACCTTCGTCACTTCCAGCTCCCCCCCCAAAAAAAACTCCCAAAATATGATTCCATGAGCTTTGTCGAATATTCTCCCAAAACTCCACATCCTTCACTTTCGCATTCCAGTAATCGTCCTGACTGATTCCATTTCCTGCAGTCCATTTCAAAGTACACATAAACCGCGTCAGCATCTTTGGTTCGAGTGATTAGCAGGCAGCTAACCTGCTAACTTTGGAAGCCATTCTGTACATAGCATCGTTTGTCTTCATCATTGTACACAATGTTGTCGGTGTGTTCAACCGCCTTCCCGATGCTACGCTATGTAGCCTTAGCATGACCAGACAGCTAACCTCCTGGGCAAAAACAAAAACAAAAAAATCTACGAAAAACAACAACTACAATAAGCTAACAGCAGTAAGCCGCAGGAGCTGACGTGATCACATGACCACCATCAAGTCAAAAAAAACAGCTTCCACACATATGACCTGTTTACATGGCAACAGTGTATACACACACACACACACATAGACACACACTCACACACAGACACACACACACCAGTAATCCCCCGCATATTAGCGGTTGGCCTTTCAGAAATTCACCGATTCGCTTATATTTTTCGAGGATCGTCGTTATTTGTGGTAAAATTCTCCGAACTGCAGCTTTCGGTCTTTTGTGTCACTAAGATGGCACCAAAGCCCTGGATAATAGCAAAGTAGTCATTGCTGTCAAGGAATTCTGTTAAGATTTTCGTGTGTGGGGGCGGAGCTAAGTTTAGCCCGGGTTGTTAGCGGACGTTCGAGAGATGTGAACCGAAAAAAAATGTAACTAATCTATGACACCTCGTATTTTAGCTTTAACTCATGTAAATAATTTAGCACAAGTGGACATTTTTGACTTCATTCGAACTCATTTCTTAAAGCGAAGCAAACCAATCATTCAAGTGGTCTGAAATTAAAATAATTGAGTTGGATTTATAATTTAACCCTTTCAGGGGCAGCGGTTACTATAGTGAACAGCTTATCATGTGATCAGGTTACACGGTGCATGACAGGGCTAACGCAAATAATATTTTCAGGTGAACCTGAAAGTTTTTACTCCCTATGTAAACAATTTTGAAGATTGGAACAAACTCATATTTGCACCTAAGGATAATTTCGAGTCTTTAATGAACCTAACGTGCACATATTTGGAGTGCGCGGAGAAACTCCAGGACCAAAAGCATATCCCAGCCAGCGCAAGGTGAACATGCAAACTCCACACACGAAGGCCAGAGATCGGATTTCAACTCTCAACCTCTAAAGTGTGAAGCAAATATTGTAACTAGCCACCACTCGCAACTAAATGGTTTGTTTCATCTTAAGAAATTACTTTACATGTAGCTTTGCGTTAAATGAATTATTTACAGAGGTTAAATCTAAAATATGAGACGTTAAGTTCATCTGATGTTCCGATTATTTTTTTTTTTAATAGTATGTGAATAGTACTTTTGCTCTCCTGAAATCAAATCATCTGGATGTATGTATCTGATAGTGTTTTGGGATCCTTTTTTGTGGTTTAAACTTTGAAACTAGGCAGTGGTAAACCTTTTAAGGGGGAGAGTCAATGGCTTGCGGTTTTTCACGATTCGTGACAGGGCCGCTGGTCCCCACGGCCGGTGAATTGCGGGTTTACTGCATACAGCATGTTGGGAGTAGCGAATCCAGAGTTCAGAGGTCAGAGGGGGTTTGCTGGTTGTTGAGGTCCGGCTCACTGAACTGTCGTCTCATGCGCGGCGGCGGCGCGGTGAAGCCCCACCCGGCCAAGGGCGGGCCCAGGAGGATTTGGGCGGGAAGAGGAGGGGCAGCGTGGTAGTTAGGGAATGGTGCATTGTGGGCGTTGTAGTACGGATGATGAAGATGCGGATGTTGCTGCTGCTGATGATGATGATGGTGAGGAGGAGGGGCAGGATGTTTGTTGTAATGGAAACCTGCGTCGCCGCCCCCCCCCCGTTGTCCACCCGGCCCGGGTGACGGACTCCTCCTCTGTCTTGGTCTTCCTTGGTGACCCCCGCCCCTTTGGTGCTGCTCACCGCCGCCATGGTTACCGTTGCCGGGAGCGGAGCCGTCAAATGAGTTTCGCCGGTAGCGCTGCTGCCGGTGGTCGCCGTGGTTTCGCTGTTGCCAGGCGCGTTGCGGGCTAGGGCTGCGCATGCGGGGGGGCGGGGCCTGGAAAGGAAGGGTGGGGGTTCCCTCAACCCCACCTCCTTCGGCTCCTCCCCTCCACTCCTCCGGAACCTCCCCTTCTCCCAAACCCAGCGCTTGCAGGGCGGCGCTGGCCGGTCCCCAGGAGAATCGGTGCGCCGGGTTGCTCTTGAAGGGGAACTTGAGCTTGCAGTCCTGGGGAGGGATGAAGCGGCCTGTCCCGGGGAGGTGCACGTTGTGACCTGCGGGGGGGGACAATCAGTGCCGAAGTCAGACCATAAACAAAAAAGCTTTTCCAAAACGTTCGCAAGCAACTGGTGTTTTGCATTGTAAACAAAAACATCAGCTTGTTGTGTCACTTTACGGAGGTTGCCCCGTTACTGCAATACAGCAACAAGACAGCCATATTGGATGTGGCAGATCCGGCCCGTAGTAGTGCCGGTTTACCAATTTAACTTCCAATATTTAATCTATATACCATAACCACATCCTGAAATGCAGATGGGATGTGTGGGTTCTGTGGATAAGGAAGGACTAATAATGGTAATCCAGTGGAGACTTTCCCTCTGACAAATGTATGTCACGTAAGTGGCACATGAACGAGGCATCACAACTTCTCCTCACCGGGTTCTCCTTGATTGAGGCCTCGCAGCTTTTTGCTGATGTTCTGTTGCTGTAGGTTGACGATTCTCTGCTGTTCCTGCTTCAGCCAGCGGAGGCGCCCTCTCCTGAAAGCCGGATCCTCGTCCATGAGACGCTGCACCCGGTCCTCCTTCTGGGGAGCCCCGCCCCCTTCTTCGCTGTCCTCCTGCTCGCTCTGACCGGAGATGAAGAAAGTCAGCGTTGAGCGTAGAGGGTTGGCGCCGACAAAAGGAGGCACCGTTGCCGGCGTGTTACCTGATCAGACGTAGCGCCCTCTACCTTGACGGGGATGACGCTCTCCATCTTGATCATTCGGTCACGCAGCGCTTTTATTTCCTCATCCTTCATGTTGTTCTGCAGCTTCACCTCCTGTCACGCCATCGGTTCACATGACCAAAAACATAAAATATGACTCGACCTCAAGCACCAAATTACATGTCAACGTCGCTGACATATTGGATGTGGCGAATTGTTGTGATGGGTGAAGATGCGGCAACCATTTTTCACTCAAAGCCTGATTTCATAGCATATGAACTCATCTTTTTGCTAATAAAATTGGTTAATTTTGTGGCTCATACTACAAAGTCCTAGATGTGCCAGACTGTACATTCCTGCGGTGAAAGCAGCTTGCGGACAAACAAGTCTTTCCTCTGAAACTAAATTACCCCAAACTACTCCAGTTAAATTGATATGTCACTGAAGGTAAACGTGATTCATTAAAATTGTAAAATGTACTGATTGCCTCTATCCCAAAAATTTGGGGAAAAATCCAAAATATGAAAAACTACAGAAAAGAAAAATCTGCAAATATGCAAATCTACTGTTGGACACAGCCAAGCTTCTAATCTCACCTCCAAGATGTCTGTTAGCTTGTCAATGTGAGCCTTCAGGTCGTAGGCGGCTCCCCCTTCGCTGGCCTCACCTCCTCCTCCCTCCTCCGAGGGGGGGCTCCTCTCCTCCCCGATGCCCACCGTGTCGCACACGTCCTGCGCCACCGCCTTCCAGCTGTCCTTCTCGTTGGCGTCCTTCTTGGCGTACATGCGGCACAGCTCCTTCATCTTGACAATGGCCAGCGCCTCAATCTCCTGGCGGGAGTGGCGAAAGTCTCCCAGCGCCACCTGAGTAGAATCAAAGGCTCTCTGTGATTTCCACTAACAACCCAGGCTAAACTTAGCTCCTCCCCCTCTATCAGCGCATCTGTGCTTGTGCGAGCGATTGAGACCGACCTCGTAGCAGATCTCTTTGACGGCCTGCAAGCGAAGATCCTCCATGGTGACGCGCTTCGGGTCTTTGCTAATCCGCCTCCTCTGAGGAATCTGATAGACTCTTTGAGGCTCTCTCCTCTTGCCGCTGCTCGGAAGACCGCAACGCTTCACGATGGACTGCACCTGACACACACACACACAGTCAGCCAAAAATGACAAACAAACGGGTGAGCAATATTTCCACAGTCAACTTACGAATCAAAAGAAACTGCCCAAACATAAAAGTTAATTCAACTGATTACCTGATTAATAAAAGTAACAAATTTAAATGACAAGTTACTGTAATCGTGACATCGTGCAGATACAGACAACCGTGCTTTGCATAAAAATGACACCCGGTTTTTGCCCCTTAAATGAAAGTGCATTTTTCACAGTGTCATTTAAGAATGATTTTTTTAATTAAAAAAAAAAAAAGACAACCTTTTTGCCTTACCATAATTATTTTTTTCTTTGCTGGATTTCACTTCGCAAAAATAAAAATGTCAAATAAAAACTAAAATCAAGGCAGCCTTTTTTTTTTTTTTTTTACATGACATACTATGTTGTAATGGCAAATTAATTAATTAACATTTATCATGTACATTGCTTAAAAATATAACAATTACATTTGGGCACCCTCTGCAGTCACATTGTTAGGGTGGTACTGTTAGGGTGATTCTGTTTGTGACCAACAGGTGGCACTGTAGGGCTCCTCCTGCAGTGGGACACCTGTTGGTCACAAACAGAACCACCCTAACACACACACACACACACACACAATCTGGTGGCACGTTCTCGTAAAGTGTCAACTTTTTTTTTTTTTTTGTGAGTTGCGTGAATCGCTATTTATTATTTATTATATTTATTCTACAAATATATTGCTAATGGTTTATTTTATATTGCACTGTGTACAGTTCTTTTCTGAAACATTTATTTGTGCAATGAAACACTTTATCCGCCCGATTTTACTGCTGTAGACCGCAAATTTCCCCAGTGTGGGACAAATAAAGGTTATCTTATCTTATCTTAAGGCATACTCGGCTGATATCTGTGTTTTGTTTTAGTTTTTTGGGATGAAGTGTAAATAACCATGTCAACAGCACAGAGCGCGCAACAAATTTTAATATTTTTGTTTTTAACTGACAGACTCTCCAAAAAAATCTCCAGCTGGCAAACACCAATCTCTCTATTTCCTCCTTTGCTGTGAGTCATCCATGCACTGACAACGATGATGTCACTCCCTCAGACGGGAATGTGAGTTTGAAAACTCCCACAATGCATTTACATTTGATAAAGAGTACCAAAGTTTCCCTGTCTTATGTGTTCTATAACGTACAGTTATTTGTTTAGTGACTTTAATGAGTCCTAAAGAGTTGGGACAAGTGTCGACCTGTATTTTATTATTCATTAACTATTAATTTTACAATTAGTGAATGAGGTATATGCTGTTCACTTAAGTCTCGTCAATTATTACTCCCGCTACAACCTGCAGGTGGTTAAGCAACTGCCTGAGCTGTTTTGAGGGTGCAACCGTAAGAGGAGTAACTGCAGTTGAACTACTTGACTGGTGGAAAGCGATGTGTTGGATGAGTTGTGACTTGAAAAACGTGGAGGGTTGGAGTAACGCGTTCCCGGCGTCACTGTAGGTGACACACATGACTGGTACCTTGTTGGCAGGTAGTTTCTCTCGAAGGGAGGAGATGAGCCTCCAGCTTTCCTCGCACGAGCGTTTGTCGGAATCATCTCCGCTGTCGCTGTCCGCATACTTTGTACACACAAACACACACACACAAGGAGGGTCAGAAGTCAAGTGTGGTGGTGATGATGGTGATGATGATGATGGAGTGGCACGCACTAGCCGCTGTTGCTCCAGCAGCAGGTCAGCCTCCTCTTTTTCCTTGCGGTATTGCGTCTCCATGTCCTGAAGCCTGCGATATGTCAATCATCCCTCCGTCAGATGTCAATCAAAGCCATCGCTGTGGTAGGGGTCAAAAGGCCAGAGGCGGGCGTACCTCTTCTCCATGTCCAGTTTGATGTCAATGCCTTGTTTCTCCAGCAGCTCTCTCTGAGCGTATGTCCAGTCCTCGGGCTCCCCCTGCTGGTCGGCCGTGACGCTGCGCTCCCGCTCCAGCCGGGCCTGCTCCGGGTGGTTGAAGCGGAACACGTGGTTCTTGCCCATCACGATGCGGTTCCCTGGGCGAGCAAAGACGTTAGGGGGGGGGGGGGGGGGTCGCAACGTGTCTAGCTCCGTTGTTCCACTCCTCACCTTGCTTGAGGACGACCGCCTCCGTGATCTGCTTCCCATTGACATAAGTCTCCGCCCCCACCAGTGGCTCCAGAGTGACCACCACTGCAAAAACGCAGTGACACACGTCAGTTGAGCGATCCTCGGCACAACTCGTCTTGCAATTTCTCTCCAGGGGAATAGACCAAAGAATTGACAAAACTTAATACTCAACTTAATGGGGTAACGAAATTGTAAGTTCCCATTTTGGGCTACAGGGAACGCCCACTATTCATGGGACATAGTGACCGAGCCCGACCCGAATAGAACTGCCACAAGATGGCGCCAAAGCAACATTTTTATATTCAACATGGTTTTGGCCTTTTTTTTCTCCAACAAATTGGTACGTTGCTAAAACAATCAACCTTGAAGATGCCGGCATACAATGTACTTTCAAAATTCTGCAGCTTAACTTCACTGACCTGAAACTTTCTGTAACTGATTGGAAATTTGACACTGTTTTGCAACCCCTACATTCAACTACATGCCACAAAGTCAAGTAGATACAATACCTGACATACTTCCCGGCAGCTTTTAGATGCAAACACACACACAAAGAGAGAGAATGTCACACAAACACGCAAGCACGTGCACACACACACACACACACACGCAGACAGACACACACACACACTGTTGTGATCAGACTCACCTTCTCCTTGCTCGTTGGTCTCACTCACAAACACACAGTGGATCTCCTTGATGAAGTGACCAGACAGCTTGATGTCCACATCCTGCTGTCCCACTCTAACACACACACACACACACACACACAGACACACACACTTTAAAATGCCTCCTCTTCTTTTAGGTGCACACAACCACGAGGAGAAGAAGGTCCAACCTGGTGAATCCTTCCTTGATGTAGTAGAGGAGGCACTCGGACATGAGAGGGTCCTCGTTCAGGTTGACAAGGTGAGGAGTCTAAACACAGACACACACGTACTGTGACCCTTTCAAAATAAAAGCCCCGGTTACTGTATGTGCCGTCTAATGGTGGGCAAAAGGGGCATCCATCCATTTTCCGAACCGCTTCATCCTCACTAGGGTCGCGGGGGGTGCTGGAGCCTATCCCAGCAGTCTTCGGGCAGTAGGCGGGGGACACCCTGAATTGGTTGCCAGCCAATCACAGGGCACACAGAGACGAACAACCATCCACGCACACACCCATACCTAAGGGACAATTTAGAGAGCCCAACGAGCCTGCCATGCATGTTTTTGGAATGTGGGAGGAAACCGGAGCGGCAAAAGGGGCAAAAAGGCGAAAAAGATCAAGAATGTCCCAAAACATTTATTTGCCAAAATATCAATGTCATTCCAAATGTACTCCTACTCTCATGAACTCATTCTGTTGTATTGCACAAGTAAATTGTACCTAAGTAGTGAAAAAGCAATTCTTTGCTCTGCTTGTCAATATATGTTGTCAGCGCAGAGAGGTTGACAAAGATACATTACATTTGGAGACAATGAATAGGAATGCCAATTAAAGGGGGATTTTGCAGGTTTTGTTTTCAATAAACTACGGTGTCCATAAACGACGTGATAGACGACGTGCTGATTTGAAAAGTGCAGCTAAAAACTGCAAAATGCCCATTGAAGTAAAATGAGATCACTCACCCCTTTAGGAGAGAAGACACCAAGGGTCCCTCCATCCTCTTTAATGGACACGCCCATTTCGGCCAAGAGCGACTCCCTGCCGCGCACACGCGCACACGTTGACGAGGCAAAGAAAAAAATGGAGGATGTTTCGACGAGCTCGGCTCACCTCTCCAAACGGATGGATTCCGTCTTCCTTAACTTCTCCTCCCATGTCTCGTTGAGCTCAGCCATGATTTTCTCTGTCTCCTGACACACGCAAACACACACACGCGTGAGAGAATGTCTGTGTGTGTGTATGCTTCTGCTGTGACATCATCATCATCATCATCATCATCATCATCATCATCATCATCATCATACCAGCAGTCTCTCAGCCGCCTCCTCTTTACTGATGGTCTCCGCGGCAACCTCAGCCTCCCCGGCCGGAAGGTGATTGACATCCGCTGACTCACTGAGGTCAAACACACCTGAAGGGGCGGAGTCTTTCAGATCGGCCGTCCCATTGGCTGTGATAGTCAGCGGTAAGGAAACACCTCCTGCGGAGGAGCCGTTGTTGTTGGCTAAAGAAACCGGCAGGGGGGGGAGGACTCGTATTACTTTTGGAATGTGAAGGCTGACGGGTACGCGCACATCTGTAAATATCAGTCTGTAAACATAGCATGCGCAGGCACAGACACAGACACACACGGACACAAACACACACGTGTACATGTAGCACATGGTTCAAACACGCGGCCTGGTGCCAGATCCGGTTTGCCTCATTATTTGTTATGGCTCATGAAAGCAAATAGTGCCTCGATGTGTCTTGCTAAATAACTCGAACAAAATTGCAATTATTCTTCACTTTTTTTTTTTTTACAAGAATTTTTTTTTTACAAGCAATTCAATTCTTTAATATAAAGCATTGGAGGATTAAATATGTGGTTAATTTGTCACCATTTTCCATGACTTTAGTTTTGTTTTTAAATAGAGATGGTATTCTCTTTCAAGAGCCCCACTTTACAAGTTTATTTTTATTTTATTTTTACTGGATTAGATATACAATACTGTATAGCATGAGTAAATTGAGTAACGAGCTAGATCACGGAACGAATTAAATCACGGGTGTTCAAAGTCCAGCCTGCATGCCATTTGTGGCAAACTGCCCCTTCTCATATATATTGTAATAATGAATTCAAACGTGGCCTATATCAGAAAGTTACAAGAATCAATTATAATGTTCAACAATATCTCAACATGTATTAAAAACACATTTATTATTGTATTTTTTAATCATTTTTAATGACAGTCAAACCTCGGTTTTCGAACGTCTCAGTTCTCGACCAATTCGGTTTTCAACCAAAAATTTGGAGTTTTTTATGCCTCGGATGACCAACAAATTTCGGATCTCGAACAAACTGAGCGCACTTGAATGCACCATTTGACTCCTCTCGCCTTCCTTACACAAGGAAGTGGCGCTCCCTCGTGTTGCTTTCCATTGTGAGCAGACGTGTTCAATAAACATTTTTATTTTAAAAAGAGCGTGGTTTCGGTTTTCGAACAATTTCGGTTTTCGAACAGCCTTCTGGAACGGATTATGGACGAAAACCGAGCTTTGACTGTATTATGAAATTTAACTCTCACACTTTTTTAAATTGACACAAAAATAATGTGATAATATCTAACATTATTATTATCATACGATAATCTAACTTTTTTGCCCAATAACACAATAGATTTTTTTCCCCCCCGTTCCTTTCAATACATTCAACTGTTCAGCATTTGTTAACCTCCCCTATTGGATTGGTTTTTCGCAACATCTCGTCTTCTTTCCATTTTCTGTGGTCTCATACGTCAATGTGCCACTGTAAAGCATATACGGTATAATAACAATGGAATGTTGGGCCTATAGCAGCACGTCTTAATTTGATGAGATGATAATACAGTCATAGCGATCATCTGACGGAAGCTTTAAAAAGTACAATGTGGCGTGCAATAAAACAGCGTTTGTTGGAGACATGGAAGGAGCGCAGCCTGAGACGCGTGGCATGCGGTGAGCACGGTTGATGGAATGCGGTGAGCGCGGACACTGGAATGCGGCATACCCTGGTTGTGGATGAGCTCGTGCAGGCCCTGAGCAAAGAGGAGGCTCCGCAGTCGTTCCACTTCCCCTTTCAGCTCTCGGATCAGTTTGGCGTTGGGGTCTTCGTTGATGATGGCATTACAGCGGATCTGCTTGGCTCGGTCGGCGTACCTGCAGCGGCGGCGCAGGCGCGGTCAGGTCAAAGCGGATGAAGTCCACGGAAAGGAAGCGCGAGAAGCTCTTACCTCAAAGTGCTGAGCGTTTCTTCATAGTTGATATCAGCAGGACTGAGAGCGGCGATCATGGCCGTGCGAGAGTTTCCGCCTGGGACACGGAATTGATGCAAACCCGCCCCCCCCCCAAAAAAAGGATCTTATTATTTTATTTGTCTTATTGGTTGTTTTTTTTAGAACAATTCATAAAAGGGGAAACGTGCATTGCTTTTCGTTATCCCATTTTAGGTACCAAGAGTATTGAATTTATCAGTTCAATACATTTGCATTTAATTTTATAAATGCTCAAAATATTTTAATATTTAAGTTCATAAAAAATTATCTATAAATGTTACATATAGATACAGTGTAGTGTGAAAAAATCTTCATGCATTAAACCATTCCCACTTTCCTGTTTCAAATTTGCTACAGTGAAAAACCCCCTGTTGTGAAAAATGTCTTGCTGCAAACATGATTTCGTTGTAGAGGAGTTTTCACTGTATTTCAAAATATTTTAAAAAGTTCATAAAAAATTATCTCTAAATGTATCTAATACTTCCCCTTTAACAAGATTAGCTAGGTATCTTACGAGTTAATCGGCTAGCAAAGTAGTTACTTTGGCCAGGCGAATAACTGTTACTCAGCAATCCTGATTTTAGTCTGGACACTGTGCGCCAAGCTATGCATATTTACAGTGACTGTAAAAACACTATTTCTGCTTAGAATAATTTTCAAGGAATGATAAGTTTGATAAGTTTGAACATTTATAGATAATTTTTCATGAACTTTTAAAAATATTTTGAAGCGCAGTGTGTTTTCTTTATCTGAGCCGAGAATTGAAATTACAGAACTAATCACCATCGCTTGATGATTTGCGGATAGATAGGGAAGCCAAGTTCTCACCCAGATTCTCCTTAAGGAGCCACGTCAGCACCGAATCTCTGTAGGGAATAAAGTCGCTCTTCCTCTTCTTGCTGCTCTGCTGCACCACCAAGATGAAGACGATGAAAATGAATATGCGGAACTAAAAAAAAGTTGTGTGGCATGGGGGCGAAAATGGGGTTGTACCATGTCGGCCAAAGCAGAGATGACTTTTCCCAGTGTGGTGAGAGACTTGTTGATGTTGGCTCCTTCCTGTACACAATTGTCACAGTAACTGCCCAAACATAAAAAAAAAACAAATAAATAAATAATCTGTGCGTTCTCCGACCTTGAGTCGGGTGCCCTTTGACCCTGAGGAGTCGGCGCGTTCACTCCCCGCCAGGTCCACTAGACTGATCTTGCTGACCTGAGAAAATACACAACCACGTCAAGTGTGCACGTGTGCATTAAGTCATACACACACACACACACACACACGCGCGCGCTCACCTTTTCTGTGTCCAGCTGGGTCAAGAGATCTCGGCGCCGCTGGCTGAAGACGATGGTGAAGACGGCGTGCGAGCGCGACGACGTCTCGTTCATGTTGGTGGCCGCCACCGTCCTGTCGGTCGCGTCGGATATGAACATTCCATCACAAGCTCCGCAAAAACATGCAATATATTGTACGTATGCAAAGACCTCCTTGGGCATGCTTGCCCGCCGATGGGATACGAGTGCATGTTAAAAATGTCACATCTGCCCCGTATGCAAGCCAATAATGTAAAGTCGCACTTTAACGCACTCGATATAGTGGTGACATTTATATGTCGGATTCCGCACCACGAATATTTGATGTTGACGGTGGGACAACTCGAGTGGCAAAAAATAAATAAAAATACTGACCGGGCTTTGTTCCCGGCATCCATCAGGTCCCGAATGTCAGAGAATCCGGTCACAGCCAATTTGGACAAATCCTCCACGTATGGTCCCAGGATGGGGTGCTCCCTCACCCGCAAGGTCCCCTGGGACTTGGGGTTCAACAGATCCCGGACGCGCTCGCAGTAGATCTCCATGTAGGACACCTACGGTGGGATCACTGTCAGCCAAGAGCGAGGTAGCGACACAAGCGTGCGGCAAGGTGGGAGGGGTTACCTCGACAGAATAGGTCAAATCGGGATCGGCGTTGGCCCCGGTCCTCTGGAACAGGTCGTCGCACAACTGAACACAACCACGAACACATTAACAAAGATGGCAAAAGGATTGACCTATAATGTAACAACACACTAATAATACAGTCCAAGCATTAATGTAAACCTTAGAAACATTGACAAACTTATGGAAATTAGATCTTAACAAAAGAGTACAGTCAAACCTGGGTTATTGAACGTCTCGGTTCTCGACCAATTCGGTTTGCGACCAAAAATTCCATTTTTTTATGCCTCGGATGATGAACAAATTTCGGTTCTCGAACAAACTGAGCGCACTTGAATGCACCATTTGACTCCTCTCACCTTCCTTACACGAGGAAGTGACGCTTCCTCGTGTTGCTTTCCATTGTGAGCAGACGTGTTCAGTAAACATTTTTATTTGAAAAAGAGCGTGGTTTCGTTTTTTTCGAACAATTTCGGTTTTCGAACAGCCTTCTGGAACGGATTATGGACGAAAACCGAGGTTTGACTGTTGGACATGGATGCAATTCAAAATGCGGAAATGCTGTGTCGGCCGTGCTGAAATTGAATGTACAAATAAAAAATTATTTTGGCATCAACACACTAATGGTGTACTCTAAGCATTAATATAAACCACAGGTGTCAAAGTCAAGGCCCGGGTGCTACATCTGGCCCGCCACGTCATTTTATGTGGCCCGCAAAAGCAAATTAAGCAAGTTCCATGATGCTTGAAGCAAAATTTCAAATTGTCATATGCAAGCCACAATAATCAGTCATTATTCTTGATTCCTGATTTTAAAACTAGTTATTCATCAATTTTTTTGTCCGCTGTATATGTAATATGTGGAGGTGATTAAACATTTATATGGTTTCCCAAAATTCATAACGGCCCTCCAAGGCAAACCGTAACGACAATGTGGCCCGCGACAAAAATGAGTGTGACACAACTGATATAAACCGTAAAAACATACAAATACATTATGGCCGTTTGAGAGGATTGTGTCCGTTTGTGTGCCCTGCGATTGGCTGGCAACTGATTCAGGGTGTCCCCCGCCTACTGCCCGAAGACGGCTGGGATAGGCTCCAGCACCCCCCGCGACCCTTGTGAGGATCAAGCGGTTCGGAAAATGGATGGATGGATTGTTCACTGAGAAAAATTTTCAGTCATGTCATCGGCCGTGTCGTGAGTACTCAAGTACATGAAATAAGGCAGATACTGGGCCGATACCTGGTATCGATACTTGGCCATCGCAATCCTATACCTAAGTAAAAGTACAGATACAAAATAAATAAAACGTCTTGTAAAAATAGAAGTGCTGATTCAAGTCCACTAAAATAAAAAAACGACACTGAATTCTACTGAAAAGTAAGTATTAAATAAATAAATAAATAAATAAATCGAATCTACCTGTGGAATGATGCCCTCCTGCCCCGCCTCCTGCTTGCCCATCATGGTGTAGCTCTTCCCCGCCCCGGTCTGGCCGTATGCAAAAATGCACACATTATAACCTGCACAGGACAAAATGGTGAGTTCCCGCTTTCTGCTGCCACGTCGTCATCGCCGACAGGTCACCTTCGAAGGCGTGCAGCAGCATCTCCTCGCCGATATCCTGGTACACCTGACGCTGGTTCGCAAAGGCCGGGTCGTCGTCCTGGGCACACACACACAATCAACTGTGTGTGTGTGTGTGTGTGTGTGTGTGTGTGTGCATTGTGTGTGTCGGCGACATTACCGTGGTGTGCGACCAGTAGGAGTGGTCAAAAGTGAAGTTCTTGGCTGCATCTTTGGGCTGTTTGGGGTTGGCGATGCCTGAGAGGACAACACAAAGCTGAGTACATGCATGTGTGTGTGTGTGTGTGTGTGTGTGTGTGTGTGTGCGTGTGCGTGGCTTACAGGTGGTGTTGCCCTGCATCTGGATGACACACTTGGCATTGCGCCCCGTCTCCCTGGCGTTGAACGGCCGGACGCGCACTGCCACCTTGACCGAAGCACCCGCCATCTCAGCCCACCTTTAAGCAGCCAATCAAAAACCCAAAGTCAAAGGTTAAAGGTCGTCCTTTCCTTGAAATGGATTTCTTTGAGGTGCTACTTCTTTCCCTCCCCCTCCCCCATCCCCCCTCGCTGATTGCTATCTCGGCGCCCGGTCGACGTGCCGCTTCCCACGCCCTGGCCTCGGGCAGCCGCAGTCACCTGGTAACAGTTTTGCGTGCGCGTTTGTGTGCATATTGATCAGGGATGGTACTAGTCGCGAAGATCAGACCAGTCACAACAACATGCAGCTAAAAATACACACGCACGCACACACGTGTGCACACACACATTGCTGGGATGCCAAGGGAGCGCCACTTTAGCCACGCATGCTAACTTTAGCAACAACTCCAGCGTCGCGGCCACCCGCCGGGAGGAAACGGCTTCCGTGTTCGCCGGGAGAATATTTGCTCTGCTTTTGTCCTGTGGCGGCCCCGGTCGCCACGGCAACGGAACCCAAGTAAACATGGTGTGGGTCAATATCACTGATCCTCTCCACTCATGGAATCGTAGACCATCTCGGGTTCATCTAAAGCAGGGGTCACCAATGTGGTAGTCCCCCCCCCCCCCCCCCCGACCCCCCAAGGACCACATGGGCCATGTTCCATAAACAACTCACCAGTGATGGGACTTTCTAGGAATAATGCTGTATGAGTGATCATGATCAATCATTTGAAAAAGTAAACGATGGAAGACATTTCTAGAAAGAGTTGCAAACAGTATTTGGTATGGATCTGTTGGCTAATCATTGTAAGAAATGATTAACATGATCAGTGTTGATTAATTATTTGTGAACTAGGGCTGTCACTCACTCACTCACTTTTTAGAATTGATTATCCTGTCAATTACACTGGTCGACAACAAATTTGAATCTGAGATGGCTTTATGTGTCAAAAAACATATTTTTGAGGTTGATTTCCAAAATCTCTTTATTTTTCTTTAACACATCAGATTTTGGAGATATTTTCAGTTTTTGTTTGTAAATATGACGAATAAAAGCTTGTGCTGTATAGACTTTACCATGTGTTGTAATTTATAGCGGTAATGTTTCAGAAAAAAAATTCACCAGTTGCTGAACCTAACCCTTACTTCACAAGGATTACCACCGGTAAATATAATCCTATTTTATATCTGAAATAATCCATCGTTTATCGCGGTGATTATGTTCCCAAAAGAACCCGTGATAAGTGAAATCTATGAAGTAGTCATTTTTAATTATTACTTATAATATCCATCCATCCATCCATTTTCCGAACCGCTTGATCCTCACGAGGGTCGCGGGGGGCGCTGGAGCCTATCTCAGCTGTCTTCGGGCAGTAGGCGGGGGACACCCTGAATCGGTTGCCAGCCAATCGCAGGGCACACAGAGACGAACAACCATCCACACCCACACTCACACCTAGGGACAATTTCGAGTGACCAATCAGCCTGCCATGCATGTTTTTGGGCACCCGGAGAAAACCCACGCAGGCCCGGGGAGAACATGCAAACTCCACACAGGGAGGCCGGAGCTGGAATCGAACCCGGTTCCTCTGCACTGTGAAGCCGATGTGCTAACCACTGGGCTACCGGGCCGCCCTTACTTATAATAATTACTTATTATTATTATTTAATTATTACATATACAACACAAGAGTTCATCCCTTGTTATTATATTATTGTTATGAAAACCAGATGTCTTCTTTCATTCTTTAATTCTCTTGCACTTCATGGCGCGTAGAGCCAACCATACCTAGCGCCATGTGCTAGAGAAAAAATGGGATGCACATTTGGAATCAGCATAAAAAAGGAAAAAAAAAACCACCCAGAATTGTTGATTTGCATCTCTGATTAAAAAAAATGTTACAAATTTGTTGACCAGTGTTATTTCATCAGTTACGCACTTAATTGAACCATCAACGTTGAACATTTTTTTTCTGCCAATTTTTCCCCCCTGGCCTAATTCTAACCTAATAATAATAATAATCAGTAGCCAAGAATTAGCTCTCAGCTTCAAACAGGTTGGTGACCTCTCATCCAAAGATATCCACCAGCCCGCCGATTATCGGTAGCCCTGATCTGGTCGCATGTTCATGGCAAAGCACAAACTGTACAGCCAGTCCTTCATGTTTTTGGAACGTACGGGTAAGTATCTGCAGAATGTACACACAAGCTCCACACAGGCAGGCCTGAGCCCAGTTTCCAACCTGGAACCTCAGAACCACCATACTGAGTGAAGAGAAACTACAAATGAACGAGCACAATGTCTTCTCATATAGGATATATCCACATCCTCATTGCGGTCCCAGGTCAAGTGCAAACCATCCGGGGTGACTTTGGATAAGAGGCGGACTGGTGGGTCACAGGGCACATGTAAACAAACAAGAGTTCACACTCGCCAAGTGACAATTTCAGGACTTTAATGACATGGTTTGGGAACGAAAGCGGAAGCTGGTGTAACATGCAAATTCCACACGGGAAGGCTGAAGTCAAGATTCGAACACCGAACCTCAGAAGTGTGTGACACACGTGCAAACAATGTCGTCACCAATAGGCTTACGTAACAGTCACCGTCTGTGACGTCATCCAACTCAATTCTACCTGACGGGTGTGCGTGTGAGTGTGTGCGTTTCGCGATCGCCTCACGCGACCACCATGTCCGGAAGCCGCCCCGCGCTGCTTCCGCTCCCGGCCTGTCGGTACCGGGACATACCGTCACAAAGTTGACGACGAGCGCTCCCATCACGCTCGCACGCGCGCGTCGCAAGAAAAAGTTGGACGACTTACGAAGTGACGAGGTTGACGTCACCGTGACCGCTGAAAAAGTTGCGGGCCGGCCGAGCGGTAGACTCGGAGGGACCTGGAAGTCTCGACAGCCGGCGGCGGCGACTGTGGGCGCCGGCGACCCTCGGCGCTCCGCTACTGTTCCACGCGTCGTCGCCGCGGTAGACGGCGGCCAAGGTGGACTTTGGAGAGGGGAAAATGGAGTTAGAACAACAGGAAGGAGACGGGGGTAGGGGGGGGGGGGAAGCCTGGCCGGTGGCGTGGCCGCGCGGCGGGTGCGTGCCTGAGCTGGCGGGCGCGTTCACGACGCACAGCCTCGAGACCCGCGAGGGCCCGCCCAATATCCAAGAGGAGTCGAGTTACTGCCAGAACCGGAATGGTTGGCTCTTACTCTGAAAGTCTACATCACATTTGGATGGAATTTTTGGGGTAGCATCCTGGCCGACCAACCATGAATACCAACTTGGCAGTTTTCTTGCCAAATTGAGTAACTTTTCAAAAAAAAGCAAACAATTTAGCAGCTTTTATATTGTCTATCTGGAAACTGTAAGGAACTTTGGAAAATGTTGACACAATCCCGTGTAGAGGAGCACACACGTGCATTAGCACCAAGTCCTACATCGAAACTCGACCACCATCATGACCAACATTCAAAATTTGTATCATAATGGATTTAAATGTTCAGCAAAAGATGCGAGAGGTTTCTTAAAAATAGATATTTTATACGTTTTTTTAAATGAATATTAGTTGTATACGTTAGAAATGCAAGTCACTGTAACATTATAGACTGTATAAATGTTCACACTCCGCCCACATTTTAGGTAAAGGCGAATTATTTTTAATGTCCCTCTGAATATAGTTTATCACCGTGACATATACGGATTTCAAGGAGTTTTTATTCTGAAATGCTACATTCACCTTCCTAGGTCCATCCTAGTGGAAGTCAAGCGTAGTGTTCCCCCAACTCCATTAGTGTGCTGCAAGAAGAAATCAGTTTGAAATTCATTTACTACAAATTATGTATATTTGTTCATCTTTTCTTTTCCGCACCATATAGTGACAGGCAGAACAATTAAATGCTCTTCCACTAGAGGGCATAGGTAAAATGAATCTTTGTATTGTCCCGTTTCTATTCAAACCAGGGAGACCCATAGGAGATGTGTCATCAAATTAGGAGAGTATCAGTACTCAGTACTTTTGGGAACATTTTGCTAATGTACTGTAAGTAACAGTACATGCCTTGTCCCAACAAAAGTCGGGAAACCTGTTATAGGTAAGGGAAACAAATCTAAATGTGTTCATTGTTCAAGCTTCTTGTTACACTGGTATGACATGCTACACTTCAAACGTCACTGTCAGTTTTAGATATCGAAGGCTTTCTGACAGGGACGGTTTCATTTCCAAGACGACACTTTTGAGGTTCAATGAGGACAAAAATTATCAGTTCTTCCAGCTGATACTAACAAGTGTTTTTTTTATTAGTAAGACAGAGCCAATAAAGAAGTGGCTTCGGAACCTGGACATATTGTTCAGAAGGCATTTTGAAAGGCTCTCAACTCCATACAGTAAAGGGAGGGCTGGCAATCAAACAAGAAAAATAGAAAGGGGCGGGGGCACAAATCAAGTGCAATTGCAATTCCATGAACAGAGTGAAATGTTACTTCATGGTGACAGATATGGAAAAGACGGCACAGCAGTCCATAGAATGGGTACAAGCCATATGTTTTAATCTTGTGATTTTCAGTCTTATTTAAAAACCCACAAAATAAACAAAAATATCCATGGATGGGAGGTGGCTTGCAAGCAAAAAGATTGTTTGTATCCTTTTGAAAAAACGGGGCCAAAAGCATATTTGATCAAAAAAATCATGAAAATATGACATAATATTGTTGACTTTGGGAATCCTCTTCATTGCATCATCATCATCAAGGAAAAAAAAAAAAAAAGTTTCGAAAGGCGTCAGAGATGATCCATTTCATTGTTTTGTTGTGGTTAGGGCGAGGACTCAAATATCGAACTAAAATTGCGGTGGGGCTAAAAATCTGGCACCCAAATTGTTCATCCCAACCCTCCCCTTCGATGAGGGGGTGGCGGCAGGTCGTCTTTTGACCAAATTTCTCCATTCGACCCATCACCAGAGCCGATGCTGGTGGAGGTTTCGACTGAGGACGGAGCGGACATCTGCGGTGAACCTAAAACAGACACTAACTTGTTGGTATGATGATAACCCAAGGGCAAGATTTTTTTTTTTTTTTTTAAATATTGTAAGAAATATAATCATTTAAAACACACGCACACAAACGCTTACCTTAATGCGTCCAGCATAGGCAGCAAGTTAAGAAGTGCTGTGTCACTGGGATCACTGAACCAGGACTTGATGGGTATTGCATTGTCTGGAGAGCAAAGGGTTTGGCTTACTTTTACACTCACATTTGACACTGGGAAACCGGGATGGGTTCATTACCTGGATGGCTTCGATAAGCACCGGGCGAATTGTCGAGGATGACAATACTGGACAGGTCGTCGTGTACTACTGACAGGTCTTTGATATAACTACCTAGATCCAATGTACAATGCTGCCAGTGGAGACACAAAGATAAGATCACTTCAAGCTATTTCGGTGGGAGCTCAGGACATTCAAATATGTACCAAGACAAAACAAGACAGCTGCATCTAAAACAGAAATAAAACCAACGAGGAAACAAAAACACCCTAATCCCAGTCAATAGATTCAGATGAATTATAAATATCTAGTCAATATTTACATTTTTAATTTCCTCAAAATCTTTTTTTTTTGGCACATTCAAGGAGAGTTTGTCACGTCAAAAAATTGTCAATTTGTCAACTTCACGAAGTTCTTTGTAAGTTCCAATTGGCTCCCATGGGCCAAAAGAGGCTCGTGTCATCCACCAACAGGACTTTGTGGAGCACTTTGGAAGTGTTAACAAAGTCACTGGGCTACAAAATAAAGAGAAGAGAAGTGGTCCCATTATGTACCCCTGTGGAACCCCATCGTGAATATCTTTCACACAGATAGGTAGAGAGAGAGAGAGAGAAAGAGAGAGAGAGAGAGAGAGAGAGAGAGAGAGAGAGAGAGAGAGAGAGAGAGAGAGAGAGAGAGCTGAAGCAGGTCAATGGTGTGCCTGTAATGCCATCATGCTGCAGCTTCCTAATCAAAATGTGACTATTGCATGTATCAAAACTCCAACTCCGAAATTACTGCCATCATTTGCGTCAGGCTTTCAGGTAGCCACGGTAGGTTGCAAGGAGGGAATTGAAGCCGAGAGGCTCTCAGAAAATCACATCAAATGTAAATTGCTAGATGAACACAACAAAAATGAAATATCGATCGGAAAAATTTACAAGATAAAAGTCATCATTTTTGGAGAATGCTGTACAGTCATAAAATTGGCAGGAAAAAAAGTTGCAATCTTAAATCAACCTTTTTAAACCTTTCTCGTGTGGATATGATCTTTACGAACGCAACCTTATGTTCAAGTAAGACTGCTTTATTGGCTTTTGAAACGCTTTGTGTAGTACCTGTCTGTAGTATCTGCGTCGGAGGATGTTCCTATTGTTGTCCAACTTGTCGGCCACTGCCGAGCCGTAGATCTCCATGCTGGCTGTGAACACCACCAGCTCGTACCACTGGCTCACCTTCGCGTACGAGACGTGTTACAATACGTCCACGGTGACACACACACGCGCGCGCACACACATACACAACACATACCACTTCTAAAAAGAAGTCCACATGCGGCCTTTTATGTACGAAGAATCGCACCGGGTGCTTGTCAATGACAACCTGCGCAGAAAGGGAAACCAAAGTCAGTCATGCCAAGGCAAAAACATGCCAATCGTAATACGACGCACTTACTTTGAGGATGAAGTCAGGCGGCGTTCCCGGCCTCACCGTGGGCCTCAGGACCCCGTCGTGATGAGAATGGATTAGGGTCTCGTCTAGGTCCAGCACCAGAATCTTCCGCTTGACTCCATCTGGAGCGGAAGGCAACGAGTGGCCGGCGTTACGCTTACACACGCATGCTAGCTGGTCTGTTAGCCGAGCGTATACTCACTCAGTCGGTTTCGGGAGATTGGCGACAGAGGCAAGGTGTCGTATCGCACTGTCTGGTACTGGATGATCTGCAAAGCAAACACTAAACGGTCAGAGTCGTCGGAAAAATATGGAACGGTTAGAGAAAAGACACATGTAGAGAATGAAAGAATCAGGTTAGCAAGCTATTTTATTAACTAATTTCAATTCACTGGTCCCCACAATTATTTACGACAAAGTATTGTTGCTCATCTATCTATGCCGGTGACGTATCGTGAAAGCAGAAGGAGCCAATGCTCTTCTCCAACTGTGAAGACGCATGTTGCAATTCATATAACGGAATTAGTCCCGTTTCCTGCACAACATCAGTTTGTGAGTGAGTTGAGATCACGATTTGTAGTTTTGGTGACCTTTTTGTTTGGTAGTGTGCTATAAGATGTAAAGGATATGCCTTGACTCGATAAAAGGTTGGGACACACTGAATTCAGTCATAACCCTTTGAGAAAGAAGTCCAATTATTACGATATAGCTAAAGGCAAACTCATGCAATACTATATTGTGAGTAATCAGCTGCAGTCGTCATCTTAGAGTCAGTCACAGTTCCCTGGTGACTCTAAAGTTGAGTAAGTGAATTAGCCAGTCCATGGATGAGGAACAAGGAAATGTCCATTTGTTGAGAATCACCAATTTGGCTTCCAACATACAACAGACAAGTAACACAGTCACTTTGGGTGCCTCCTCGACCGTTGGTAGAACAAGGTGGAATATGACCATGTGGGAATCCCACTCAAACGACTGTTAGGGAGCGGCGAACTCTATTTAATTCATCTTCCCAAGTGTCGTTTTTGCATTGCAAAGCAGTGATGCTGTTGGTGCTTAGAAGCAAGCCTCATTCGTCCGGGAGAAATAGTTGAATATCCAGCCTAACACTCGTGCTAGTGCTAACCTCTAATAGGACAGCCTATCATGCATGAACAGCTGAAGGGGCCAAACATTTTGGAGAACAACCCGAAGAGTCCAGTTGGGAATTATTGACAGGCACGTCTCTGTCGTTCAGGTGTGCCTCACCAGCGCGCACGTCTTACCGTTCGCAGGTGCTTCCTGAGGATATACATGAAGAAGCCCCATATTCTGGACGTGACCCCGAGGAAAGTCCGGATGCCAAGTAAACACTGGCGGGTCTTCAGCATGTTGACGGGCCAAGACAAGTCAGCAGTCGGCGGAAGAACTGCGGCTGACAGTCGGCATTAGCTGCCAATCGAGCGATTTTCCTGGCAGAGGCGCGAGTATCTCGATCTGCAAGCTCGTTGCACGATGACCATTAAATGGAGCAGATTGGCATAGCAGACGACCGCAATTGCGCTCAGAAGGGCTGCCGCTGTTTTGGACCTCGTTGAGCTAAGCGGCGTTAGCTCCCGCTAGCTCACTCGACGGGGTGACCACCTTGAACCCGGCTCCAAAATAAGCCAATCAGCCACCGGGCGCCTCGTATTCAGACGCTTTCTCGGTTCCGCTTCGCTGTGCGCGGCGTCCGAAGTTGTTCTAAAAAGGAAAAACTCCCCCAGAGTGCAACTTGTGGGTCTAAAATCAGTTTGTAGTCCACTGGAAATCCGGAATGAAACTGCGAGCCGCCATTGGCGACGTGACATCACTTCCGGAAGGGAACCTAAGGGTCGCGCGCAGCACGTCCACGTGGAAGGAAAATAAACAGACGTGGACAGCGATGCGCTCACTTCATTCATTCGTTTCCCAATCTTTACTCGGCCAAGTTATTTCATCTTGGGAAAATCTCACGACACAAACAAAGGTACGGAAACTATATACAATAGTGAAAGAGATACTTGAATGAAGAGAGTACCAGGTTACTCGTAGTAGTACATCAAGTCAAGTACAACTTTATTGTCAAATGTGATACAGCACAGATGAAATTTCCTCCCAATTAATCTTAAACAGACAACAAGAGGAGCCGCTGCGGGTGCCCGCGCCGCCATTAAAAGAACACTTCTCAACTCAACTGTATTTATAGAGCACTTTCAAACAGCCGTCGCTGCATACAAAGTGCTGTACTTAACTGAAAGTGACAAAATAATACAACACAACACATAAAACAGACAGTCAAACAGCCACCTCAACCACTTTTCCTCCATTCACTTTGTTGTTTGAAGCAGTAATAGATGAAAGAGGAGTGAATCAAACGGTCCTTTTCACCAGTGGATCAAATAAATCATGCTGCAATGTGCACATGTCTGCTACAAGCTAACCTTGAAAGCAACAAGAAGCGTTAGCATCCATTAACGAAAAAGATTGGCTCTCTTCTCCTGTCCCATGTAAATCCGCTTCAATTCCAAGCCGCGACTCCCAGTTCCACATAAGCATCGGCGCTCTGCGCTGACGCTCCTTTCTTCTCATCGTCGGCTCCTCAAGCCATGCATCCATCCAGCCGCAGACTGTCCATCAGGACCGACCCCGGAGCTGGCCAGCAACGACAGTTAAATGGTGCCGACGTTCCTCCCAATTAAAATCAGTGCTGGTACACGCGTGCCCGCTAGAAGGCGCAACGACCCAGCACAGATTCTTCTTCTTTGACGAATGTCGTGGCCAAAAATGCTGAAAACAGTCCACATCATGTCCACACGACGTAACAACACCATGTGACAAACAAAAGGCCTAATATAAATTTTTCATATCTATTTTCACCCCACCATGCACTGAACATGTAATCTTTCCTCTATCAAATTCAAGACACAGAATGTCGACCACCACAGCAGTTTTTTATTTTACTTTTTATTTATTTATTTATTTTAATCCATCATTAAATTTAATATTCAACAATTGATTTAAAAGTCATACAAAACACAAAGTTTGTGTTAGTAAAGGAAACAAGATGATCACACGTCAAGATCATCGTCTGGATCCTCTTGATCGTAGTCGTCGTTAGCGTCGGGCTCGTACATGATTCTCCCTGAACCAGTGTGGAGAAGAGCTGCTTTCCTACCAGACGAAAACAACAGCCAAAGAGTGAACGTAGAAAAAAATGGAAATATGAGAAAAGAAAAATTCAAACGTGTCTCTTACTTCTCTTTACTGAAGACAAAGGGCAGTGCTAGCTTCTCCTTGGCCTCGCGTTGGCTTTCAGACAAGCGTAGGTTGAAGGTCAAATTTGCTGTTGGGTCTGCCTGCAAGAAGAACCCCACATGGGACTTTTCACTTGTATTTCTAATTAATTTTAATTCATGATACCATGTTACATATTATGGCTAATTGCGTGTTAGGAAAAAAAGGAGTATGATGAGAAAAGTAAAATGTTGTTTGCGGAATAACTGTTTGTAGTTTGAGCCTAAAAATACCGATACAACACGCTGTAACACTTTGAAAAAGTGTTTCAAAATTTTTTTTTATGTTTATCAGAAAAATCTGCCATTACTATAATGGGAGGTGGGGTGCCATGTCGTGAAACTTTTTTTGTTTTGTATTTACAGACAAAAAGTGTTAATATGAGATAAATATTAACAAGTACCGTGTTGGATATGCACATCTGTTCTTGTGGCTCAGTCCTGCTGGGCTTGCCCTGTCCAATCACCGTCAGGTCATCTTTGATGGTGAACACCTCCTCCTACGCATCAACAAAATACTTCATGTTCTTTTGTTGCCCCACCTCAACGTCTTCATCACATATTTAATACTTACATCTTCCAAAACCTTTCCTGACTTTAAGCGCTTGGTTATCGTTGCTTGGTCTCCTCTCAGGACCGCCTTCACGGTGATGAGTGACGTGGCCAAGTGGCACAGGCTACCCACCGTACCCCGCGGGTGCATGTCGGAATGGAGGAGTCCAATGATGTTTGCCACACATCCACCTAATGTACAAAAGATGCGACTGAAGTCACACACAAGTTTCAAGTGAGACGTCAGCGCAGCTCGAAAACATGTTTTCTGATTTGTTCCGGGAACAAACCGATTATAGATCACCATTTTTTAGCTGTTGGAGAGTCTTGCAGACTGCAGACGGACTGACGTGTCTCAGGATCCACGAGAGTGAGTCGATGGCTAAAATGGCCGGCTTAACTTGCGAGGTCTGCTTGATGAGTTTCGTGACTTTCTCCACACAAAACTGGTCCACCGTGAAGGTGGCACTCCCGGTCCAGGCCAGGGGATCGCTGTAAGCGTTGTGAAAGTGGAGCCTGAAATGACAGACGCAAAAATCAACTTTACGATGCTGGAAACACTTGGCCTCTGGATGAAATGATGATTCCAACTGAACCCCTGAGGGTTGTTTGAATAACTACCTTTCAAAGGGAGATCCTTTCAAGCCATCCTTCAGCTCATCCTCGCTGCCTTCAAAGCTGAGAACATGGACTGCTTCCGTCCTAAAATTCACACCATGAATTTATGCCTCAACAAGTCAACAAGATGCCGACGGCAGCGAGGTGACAACCTGTTCAATGCAGCCTTGATGAAGCTCCATAGAAGACGCCGACCCGAACAACTGCCGGAATCTTTGATTCAATACAGGTTTCGTTAGCCTTTCTGTAATCTTACTGTAAATCATGTTGAGTCTCATGTACCTTGTATTATGAACAAGCCTCCGGTGTCAGTTCCTTGCAGCAAGTCATGCAACATGGTGCTACAGATGCTAAAGCTAATTAGCATACGCCAACGAAAGTGGTATTGTTGACACGAAATCGCTTAAAGTGACAATACCGCTGACGCCACATTCTCAATGTTAGGCCATTCGGTATATCAACTCATAAATCTATATACATCTATCGCCTTGTTTGGTCCAAACTATTTTGTGGCGTCGCCTAGCGAAATCGCATCGGCGGTGGTGGCTTTATGTCCCGGTGCCCCAGTGGAAATGTAGTTCAATTACGCTGAATTCGCGGCTGTTCGTCACATACTCAAACTTCAATACCCATAATCCTCTGCGGTGAACCATTCCTCCGATGGACTCTACAAGCTTCTGCCGCGCGTAGACCTGTGGGGAATCCTCCTTGTTGTGTTACGCGACCGCGAGAGCAACATTTATATTTGGATATATCGCGAAGTGCCCAGCGTGAATCCACTGCCATTGGCTTGAATTTAACGATGTTTTACAGCCGAGCTGTATGGTGGAGGCACGGATTTTAAACGCGGCGGAATGGTACGAGCTACAGAAAAAGTGCTTTTTCTCGCTCGTGTCGTTAGCGTGGCGACACCTGGACTCGGCAATACACGGTGAGGAGTGTTCCTCAACTCGTGTAATTGTTGAAGAAACGTCTTTTTTTTTCTTGCCTCGGTGTCCCAGCAGTTTCCCAACAGTTTGGGCGCAGTCACGCCGGGAGAAGGTACAGCGCGACGGCCGCCTCGCTCCGGCTGGTTCCGTTTCTCGGACCTTAAGGCCTGCTCGTCGAAGGGACAATGCTTGACATAATGTCCGAGCACCAAGGTATGTTTTGTGGCATTGATGAGGGATTCATAAAGTAAGCCGCTTTGCTTTGCGTGGGCTTGAGCACGTTCGCCGAGGGCAAATGGAGCTTTTGAAAGCCCCGTGGCTAACGTCGCTGTTGCGTTCGCCTGCGTAGGTCACAATTCTCAATTTTCTCGACAACTAGCGCAAAGTTGTTGACAAAGAATGCATTTTAGTTCCCTCTTGTTGGAGATTGATCGTATCATTAGGGATGGTGGCGGGGTGACTTTAGTGTATTAACGCGGCGTTCAGTTTGTCGAGATAACCGCGCCGAGCTAGCCGACAGTGCCCGACGCGCACATCGGATTAAAGTTGTGCCACTTTGGTGTCAGTGGAGTTGACACTGTTCCCCCCCCCGCAAATGAAACAAATCTACCCCCATTAATGCCTCCAAGATTGAATTGACAAGCGACATTGAGACACCTTCCACTTGCCTCTCGCAAATTCCAGCGTGATTAGCATGTTAGCCGCTAACGGCTAAGTCAACGTTCCCTTCCTTGACGTCTTGCTACCGGCGGGTTTTAGAGCGATCGTCGCGTCGCCATCGAATAACCACCGAATGCGAACGCTATATCGGTGCACTCGCAGTGACAGTTCTGTCGGCTAATATTAGCCGCTTAGCTCCAAGACAATTCAAACATGCTCCCAAGTTGCCCGGTCAACCAACCAGCGTCAATTCTTTTGCATTAAACTCCCACTTCAAATGTCTTCAAGTGTGGTTAGCCCCCGCCTGCTTTAATCTACGCATACGTTCGTCCCTATCGTTTTAGGTTTCTTGCTCAGCCGATTGTTTAAGACCCACCCTTTTGTGTTTGGGTCGCTCGGCACGTATCACCGAATAATCCCCCGTTAAATATATTGAGCCGTTTAGCGGCTAATGTTAGCGTTAAATTAGCTTGGCTCACGTCCTAAACGTGCGGCCCTGGCGAGGGAATGCAATGCATTTCGACAAATGTAGGAAAACCCAGTAAATGGGCTACAGTGCTCATCGTTGATGATAACAAACAGTGAAAGTTGTCAACTGGCTAACTTGATGTAATGACATGATAAGTGGCCGTCATCCTTGTGGAATTTTCGAAATACATGGATGTCTGCACAACCTCCAAAGTCCTCCACAACAAATACATTTAGGGGGCAGGGGGACAATTGCTGACTGAAGTGCAAGATATATTTTGCTACCAGCACTACTCTTCTCACCAGTAATGTTCCTTGTGTGCTATTTATGTACAGTTTGAAGGCTGAGCACCACAGTTTGAAACCTCACAGTCATTTGAGACGGTGACCAGGAGAACTCATTGGGATTTTGCCCTTGTGCCATCTTTTTGATGGATGTTTTTGAATTGAAATTTACCAGCCACTTGAAGAATGGGTTCCCCCGAGTAGCAGATGAAATGAAAAGAGGCTAGACATAATCCAGTTCCAGATTTTCTATAGGCAATGTCACAAGTACCCTAATTTCCGGACTATAAGCCGCGACTTTTGTCACACGCTTTCAACTCTGCGCCTTATTTAATGAAGCGGCCTATATAAAGACTTTTTTAACGGCCGCCTGTGTAAAGTCTTTCTTTGTCAATATCTCATGTAACAATATGCACACCTGCGGCTTATAGACAGGTGCGGCTTATGTGTGTACAAAATGTTTTTTTTTTCCTTTAAAAATGTAGTGGTGCGGCTTATAATCAGGTGCGGTCTATAGTCCAGAAATTACGGTAGTTACGCAAACCCCCCCCCCCCCCAAGCAAAAAAAAAAAAAAAAAAAAACTAACTCCCCATTTCCCCAATCATGCGAAGTTCAAAATGCTGAAAGTGGTCCTTCCAACCAGACATGGCATTGCGTCGGATTGTTATTTTCCTGAAATCTGATCGCATTATCACGTCATGTCTTTCTCTGCCTACAGATTCGCTTTTGACGTGCAAAACTGAACCTTTGGTAAGTGCCCCGACGAGACTTTACACATTTATTAAACAAACAACTGTTGACTGAAGTATTTCATTTGTGTAGCCCCCAGAGAGGAAAAGGAGGACCGTGGAGGACTTCAACAAGTTCTGCAGTTTTGTCCTGGCTTACGCCGGTTACATCCCAAGTCCCAAAGAGGTCAGCTTCAAAATTCACATACTTTTAATATACAAGAATAGTCGCAGCTGAGTTTCCTATGGCGCCTTTGAATGACGCTGATGACCGGCGGGCTTGACAGGCAACTGCAGCATGACTGAAGATTGCAGTCCAAGCGAGTCAGGGAGGCGAAGAAGCTTCTTGAGAAAACCAGCTGCAAAATGTTGAAAGCTAACTTCTGCTCTTCGCTATTCGTTGCTATCCAAGTATCAGCAGTCCGCAGTGTTTCCCAACCTTGAATGAGCCAGGGCCTATTTTGCGTTTGAAATGTTTGGATACATAATAATAATAATAATAATACATTTTATTTATAAGCGCCTTTCAAGATACCCAAGGACACTTTACAATCAGGAACAAAAACAATAAAACAATACGGGTTGAGCAGCGGCAGCCAAACGCGCCAGCGTTCACTCAACCCCGGAAGTTGGAAGAAACCACAAGGGGAGGGAGCGGGGGAGAAAAAGCCCCACGCTCGAACTATACTCATTTTGAGGATAGTTTGAGTTAGGCAAAAAAACTCCGGCACAAGCATATGACAATTACAACAGGTCACAAGACATGAACAATGAAGGCGGCGATACAAGGGAGTGTATGCGCGTGTGATTGTCTGGTTGTGTGTGCGTGTCAGGCCTCAGCTGCTACGTCAAGGTCATCTCATGGAGACGGTCCTGGCTTATCAGACTATGGCCGAGACGGAGGGGGTGATGGTAGGGCACTAGCTTCCATGCGTACTTGTATTTTATGCTAGGTCGTGGAATTGTTGCGCCTGTCACAATAAGTTACTGGTATAATGAACAAAGGTACAGTATTTGGGTTAAATGGATAACAATATTCAGGATTGAAAATTAAGTGGAAGTAAAAAATAAAAAAAGTAAGCTGGGGTACTTGTAAATTAAGATATCCCTGCCAATGCAGCTTCAGTTGATTTCTATTTTTTATTTTTTTTTTTCATGATGAGAAAACGGCTAACCAAGCTAATAACAAAACATGGAAGTCTCCCGTTGAGCAACAATCATGCCTCTTTCCTGGATCGCAGGAAAGCTCGTGGTCGCCGACGTCATCCAGCTCCGCCCACAGTTCGTCGGCGGATGGCGGCGGCGTGAGCAGCACATGGGCGGACGGCGGCCCCGACATCCACACCATCCACACGTTTGTCCACAAAGCCCGCGCCAACAAGAGCAAAAGCGTCCACCCCGATAGCACTTTGCTGGACAAGATGCGCCTGAAGGACTCTGTTCGAGAGCCAGGCGCCCAGCGCCAAGGCCGAGCGCAAAAAGGACAAAAAGCTCAAGAGGCTGTCGCTGGCGGCGGCCGAAAGCGGCAGTAGCGAGGGCGAGAAGCGGGCGCGCATCAAGCGCAGCAAAAACTCCAAGCAGCCCAAAGCCAAGAAGCTCAAAAGCTCGCCGCCGCCCACGCACAGCGACTCGGAGGAGTGGCGGCCGCTCCGCGGGGGGCCCTCGCCGCACGCCGCCCACGACAAATCGCCGCCCCACGAGGCCGTCAGGGACGCCGAGATGAGCTCCAGCGAGGGCGAGACCTGGATCGCCGACGAAGACATCATGGTGGAGTCAGGTGGGCCGCCATCTTGTCTGAAGGAAACGCCCTAAGTGGGTGTAGCTTCCTTTCTACGCCCCCTTGACTCTCTATCTCTATCTCTCCATTCCTTTACACTCCCTATTATCTCCCTCTGTCTCTCCCCCACTCCCTCTTTCTCTCATCTCGCTCTCCCTCCTGCCGTCTCCCAATTTTATGGGGTTTTCTGTCTATCTAAGTCACCATCTGTCTGCGTAGCCTCATAAAAATCAGCCGGATTGATGTCACAAGTTTGAATTATAGTCAGCCGCGTGTACTAAGTCGTTTTGTGTGCGTTTCAGGCGATGACTCGTGGGACCTGATCACGTGCTACTGCGGCAAACCCTTCGCCGGGCGGCCGATGATCGAGTGCAACCAGTGCGCCATCTGGGTGCACTTGTCCTGTGTCAAAATCAAGAAGTCCAACGTGCCCGACATCTTCTACTGCCACAAGTGCATGCACTCCAGGCGCCCGGGACACAAAAAAGACACTTAAACAAAATAAACAGCAAAAGAAAGTTCTTGCTTTATTGCCCCCCTCCTGACCCCCACCCCGCCTAAAGCCAAAACAGCCAAACATTTAGCCACCGATTTAACCAGTCAGACGATTTCTGTTGACAATCAGGGTTTGTTTGTTTTGTTTTTTTTGTCCGATGCACAGTCCAAGTTTAAGATCCCCCCCCCCCCCCCCCCCCACCTTTTTGTGGCCTCCACCAGAAAATGTCTTTATCCATTTTTGGGGGAGGGGGAGGGTCGTGGAGGGTAGTTGTCAGTGGTAAGGACATGCCATATGTAAATGAAAGGAACACGACAGCAAAATTGGCGAACGATAAGAAAAGTAACATTTGAGTTTTAGCATCTGATCAAGTCCCCTTTTTGGAATGCCGCCACTTTTTAAGTGATATGGGTCGCTACGATTGACTTTTCAGGGTTTAAAGGAAGAGTTGTGGCAAAATATTTTTGGGTGATAGCCCGCAAGACATTAAAAGCATTGCACTTTTTGGAATGGAGGTCGGGTGAAATATGTTCACGACGGAGCGCTTAGCAATTCCAATTATTGCCCTCCCCCCCTTTGTGAAAGAGAGCGCATCTGTTTGGTTTTTTTTCTCTCCCCCTTTTTTGGCGTTTTGTTTTTTTTTGGCTTCTCACAGGTGGAGGGGGCGGCAGGGCTGTACATATCCTCTTTGACAGCTGTACATATGTGAAAGACAATGCAAAAATCTATTTTCTGCAGTCCAATATTGTTTTCTTTAATTGTAGATTAAGAAAATAAAAGTCTTTGGGAACATGACACTGAAGCGTTGTGCACAAAGTATTTATTTAAAAAAAAAAAAGGAGGGAAAACGTTTTAAATGCTTGCGTTGCTCTCAATTATCCACCAGAGGGAGCCAGTCAGCAGCCGCTTCGAGTAATACAGTACTCAAAATTCTTCTGAAAGATGGCCAGTGTTGTCTTGTCATTCCTCATCTAGTTAATCCTACAGCAAAAAAAAAAAAGGGCCAACGTTATTCAAAAGCAATCAAGCGCTTGTTAATTGTGAGTTGGTTTTGCAAATAACACCTTTGCTTTCCGGAAAGTCAACATCAGCGAGCTGCCAATAGAATCCACACGAGCCACCTTCGCCTTCCTCCTGGAAAATGAAAGCAACGCTTTAGCCTCCTCACAATCACGCTTGATGCTCTCAATTGATTTATTCTCATAAATTGACTTTCCTGCAAAAAAAGGAAAACGTTATCATACAGTAACATTGTTGTTTGTCGCTTGCATTTCCTTTAAGACTCGTTGACTCGCATTTGTCGGTGGATGTTTGGATTTTAAAGAGCTCTTTTTTTACTTGCCTCCTTTGGTTGCTGGTGTGTTGGTTGTGGCGTGTGTGGAGGGCCGCCGTCGGCCTCGGGTTGCGCTCGCCATCGACGGCAGAGACATCCCAGCCTGCCGTCAGATTCCGATCCTGCTCCTGTTGCACCGTGTTGACTTCCTGATGCGATCACATCACCAGAGAATAATGAGAAATTGAAAGCCCATCGCAGCATATCATAGCAGGCCTCAAACCCTGATGACGGGTTACCTTTATGATCCTGGGTCTTGCAGCCGCGACCTCCAGGAACAGGTACAAAGCCAACAAGGAGAGCGCCCACCTTGAACAATGCATCTAAAACGCAGGCAGGAGAAAACCACACACACACAAAAGCTTAAGTTTTTTTTTGCTAGTTGTTTACCAGGAGCAATCAAACGCAAACTACAAGTGAAAGTCCTGAATAAAGTGAGCACATTTTTTTTCTTCAACTTTGGTTTAATTTCATGACTTTCCTTCTAAAATTGTGGCTTTTCCTTATCAAATTTGACTTAAAAAAAAAAAAATCATGACTTCTTTGGGACTTCCCCAAAAGTAAAATCATGACATTTATTTTATAAAAAAATTACGTGTAAAAAAAAAAATCCCTTCTTAAAATACGGATTTTTTTTCTTTACACAAGTTTTTCCATTTTTCTTGCAAACTTGACATTTGATCTAATGATTATGTATTTCCTTGTAAAGTTTATTACATTTTCCTTGTAGAACGTAATTTTTTCATTTGAAAATGTCTGACTTTTTCTTGAAGAAAAAAAAACAATCTTTTTTTTTTCCCCAGTGTCAAAATTTTAACATTTTTTCTTGTAAAATTTGAAACTTTTAGGTAAAGACTATTTATAAAATGCATGAATTTGCTTGTAAAATGTGAAATTCGTTCTTTTAATTTTTTTACTCTGTGTTGCAGGCTCGTCCCTCATAAAATCTTGACTTCATTTTAATCAATTTAGCATTACTAAGGTTTGAAATGGAAAATGGAATTTTGAGGTTGTCCTTTAGAGCTCTTACCTCTTTTCAGCGTTTCAGCTTGTATGCAGAACGAAGACGTTGTGGTGTGTGGAGGCACGTAAGACGATGCGGGTGTGGGTAAATGCGGCGTGCAGGCTTTTTGTAGCCGCGCGTCCAGGGCGGGTTTAAATGGCGCGGGGCTGTTTAGGCTAAACGCAAGACAATTACGCTCCATCTCCATCTTCACATTATCAACAACAGGAAAAATGTGCCCGACACGCCTTGGCACACGTTCACATGCCAAGATAAGAGCGTATCATAGCAATCTCCTCACGTCTCCAGAAAGGACTTTTGCCACAAATTATTTTGGTCATATAATTTATTTTCCGTTATAGTTTTGAACAGTTTGACTTTTCTTTTCATCGTACAGTTTTGCTCGGTGTGAATCATTCTGGTAAGCATGCGGGTAACTCACATCAGCTCTCCTCAGTCATACGAATGGTAATACCATTGATCCATTTCTGAATGGTCCCTGAAAATAAACAACAAAAATTGTACTGTTTTTTTTTATTAATATGAAAAAAACCAGTCTTTGTAACTTTATTATATAAAACCATGCAAAACTAACATAATTAAATACAATATGAGGAATAACCAGAATTTAATGTAGGTATTCATTGTGCTGCTCCTTCTGATGTGTGCGTCATGGCCACCAGGGGGCAGTATAACAAAGACATACACGAAGAAGGGTTACACAAGTGACATTTTCTGTCATATATTTGTGACTGTTAAAGTACTAATTTATATTCGAAAAGCGTAACTTAAATCTTGTAAATTATGACTTTGTTTCTTACAAACGACATTTTCTCACCAGTATGAATGATGACGTTCACCCCACGCCCTGAAATGATCACGGTTTTCTCGTGAGAATTCTGACTTTGTTTTGAGAGACACAGTACAGTATTGCCGGCAAGCTTTCGTGCCAAATTGACACTCCGAATTCCCATAGGAAAGTGTGTTGAGCAGGTCTGGTCTTTTCCTGCGAGCTGCACTTTACAGCGTTAAGCGAGGCAGCTCCAGTATTCTGACGCGTTGACTGATTAGCGTCCTTATCAAGGACTCGTCAAAGGTCTCGTGCGGATGGGGACCACCCAGTGTGGACGGACACGACACCAGATACAGTCCAAACCCACATCTTGCAATTTGGCCACTATTATATTTATGAAGACAATAATTTATTCCATGAGCTCTTTTTTTAATTTATTAATTAAATAAAAGAACAACGAAAGCGAATGTTTCGTCAATTTTATGGGACGCATGCGTATGTGGAGTAATGTTGTATGTGGAGTAATGTCGCCCTCTTGTGGACAAAGTGGCACAACAGCAGAAAGTCCGACGTCAGTGTCCACAATCGCTCATTTCGCAGCAAAGTTAAATCGACGCATATTGTAAACGTCATCATGCATCGATCTCATAGCCTTTCAACGGAGCTTCAATGTTGACCATTTAGGATTGGGCGTTTCCGTTCACTTAATCAAGGCCGCGTGATAATTACCCCCGCAACCCCTCCCGGTCTAAAGTAAAAAAAAAAAAGAAAAAAAGGGGCGTGGAGGAGTCGGGAAGACGGCTGCGAAGAATAGACCAAAACATTTTCGACCCAAACGATTCCAGTGTGGATTTTCTGTAGCTTGGAGGACGACAAACTATCGTTTATTCAACAGGTGAGTTCACTTCGGTGTAGGTTTAAACAACAACTACAAAACATACAAACAACGTTTGTTTTAGTCCCCGGGGCTAGATCGCGGACGAGTCACAAAGGACGGACGAAAAAAGCATTCTTGTTGCCTTTCCGTACGCTCAAACGTAGCCGTTAAACCTCATTTTAATCACCAACGGAGATTTTTCAACCAATAAATCGCACTAAGCCACCCGGCCTCAATTCAAGGCTTCCCAAGTACGACATCCAGCGCTAGCGATGGAAACAAAGTTGGCTTATAATATTAAAAAAATGTTTATTGTGCTATAGGTTTTGTGTATATGTATGTATTTGAACAAAACTATAACTGTTTGGTTTTGATTTGACGTTCTTGTTAATTGTGTTGAAATCCTCGTCCTT
>CM031695.1:25869600-26001632 GCA_018466805.1 Hippocampus abdominalis
CTTGTCAAACCGCCAAGCGAGGAAGTGAAATGTGAATAATGCGGTTGTTGTGAACGATCCACAGATGGAAGTGCAGGCGCCGCCGGGTACCACTGTGGGTTTCGTCAAGCAGGACTGGCACCCGTTCCTCCCGCGCTTCTCCATCCAGGGGCCCAACAAAGAGACTCTGATGAAGTTGGAGGGCCCCTGCTTCGCCTGCAACTGCTGTGGGGATGTCAACTTTGAGGTCACACAAACAACAAATCCTTTTTCAGCTTTTTTTTAAAAAACTTTATTCTCATCTAATTTTGTTTTCTGGGGGAGAGGGTTTACCCTTTTTTTCTGGCATGAAAAAAAAAGCGTTAAGATGTATTTGTTTATTTTTTGGTCACCAGATTGGACCTATTTTTGTAAAAAAAAAAAAAAAATCGACTTTTTTTACTCCACTACAGGGACTTATTTATTTTTTGATAAACTGTATTCTAGTCTGATTAATTTTTTTTGTTTTTTTTTGTGAGGATGGAAAAAAAAAGGACAACTTTTTTCTCTCGGGGAGAGTGACTTAAAAATAATAATAATAATAATAATTTTTATTTATAAGCGCCTTTCAAGACACCCAAGGACACTTTACAATCTTTAACAAAAACAATAAAACACAATACGCAATCCAAAAATAATCCAAATTATCTTTGTACAATTAAGATTTTTTTTAATGCCCCCTTTTAAAACAAAAATCTCTTGTAAAATTGTGACTTTTGTGTTTTGAGTGTGTAGCTGACGGGAAAAGATGGCAGTCAGCCAATCGGGCGCATTAGCAAGCAGTGGAGCGGCCTCTTGAAGGAAGTCTTCACCGACACGGACAACTTTGGCATCCAGTTCCCTCTGGATCTGGATGTGAAAATGAAAGCCGTCCTCCTGGGCGCCTGCTTCCTCATTGTACGTTTTCCCTCTTTTTCATTTGGGCTTCGGTTCAAAACGCGTCACGAAGCACTTCCCCTTTTATTTGTTTATTTTTGTGGCTTTGTTTCCTTATGACAGGATTTCATGTTCTTCGAGAAAGTGGGCGAGGCCAACCAGCGCAGCTCCGTCTTCTCCTAAGACAACAAATTGCTGTCCATCCGCCACTTTTACCACTCCAATAGCAAGATCCACTTTTGCGTATGTTGCGTCAAATATGACCACATGATTGAAGTGGTCAACGTGTGTTGCACAAGCAGGGTTTTCCGAAAACACAATATGGACTACACGTCAGGAAATGCCGATTACCATGGCAAAAAAAAAAAAAAACGCATCACAATCTACTTTCTTAAAAGGGCATTTAAAAAAAAAAAAGCCCGCACTTGATTTAGGAAAGCCCTGCTCTACGCGACAGAGGAATGTCCGAAATCTCGTTCCATTGCATCGCAGAGTGGCGTTACACGCAAAGCTGTCTGGAGCGGATCCGTCCAAATGTGTGCAAATTGAAAATGGTGCGCCTGACATGCATTTGTTCCCACGGAAGTGGTGCCAGTCATCCAGCAAAACTCAACCCCGCAGTTCTCTTTCGGGGAACGTGCCAGTCTCTGCCGCAAGTGCCTGATTGTTGAACCACTCCGAGACTAGTCCCCAAATGTTGGCGCTATCTCTGATCCGACATACGTAGTCCCTTTTCTTCGTACTTGTTTGACACCTTTGACGTTTTTAATCATTGTGAAGATTGAAAAGGAATTTAAAACACTGTCTACTATAAGACCATTATCATTTATATATGTATATTAAAGCTTATGCACCGACAATGTCACATGCTTTTTTTTCTTCTCTTTTTATATATATCTATATCTATATATCTCTCTCTCTCTCTATATATATATATATATATATATAGATATAGATATATCTATACAGTATATATAGATAAAAATTTTTTTAATTATTTTTGTGTGTGTCTAATTAATATGCAAGGCAAATCCTTATCACGGCACTGTAAAGAAAAAAATATATACATATACAGTATATATTTTTTTATTTACAAAGAAAAAAATATAGAATATATAAACAATTATATATATATATAATATATAATAATAAAATATAAAAAATATAAACAATTTTTATTTAAAAAAAATTATATATTATATATATAATATATATTATTTCTTTTAATTTTATTTTTTTTCTTTACAGTGCCATGAAAAGGATTTGCCTTGCATATTTATTACACACAAAGGTTTCGGTTCATCAAACCAATTTTAATATCACACAGAGACACCCCAAGGAAAAACACAATGCAGTTTCTAAATGTCAATTTAATTTATCAAGGCACAAAAAAAAAAATCCAAACCTACCTGTCTCTGTGTGAAATAATAATTATATTTTGCCACCTGAACCTATTAATGGGTTGTGCCACCCTTGGCAGCAATAACTGAAATTGAGCGTTTGCGGCAATTAGCGATTAGTCTTTTTGTTGAAAAATTTTGGCCCACTCTTTTTGGCAGAATTGCTCCAGCTCTGCCATATTCGAGGCTTTTTTTAAGCATGAATTGCCTGTTTAAGGGTGTGTGTGTGTGTGGGGGGGGGGGGGGGGGGCAATTACTCTTTCACATAGGGACAGTTCGGGATTTTTTGGGTGGGGCCTTAATAAATTAAATTGGCATTTAGAAACTGCATTTTGTATTTCCAGTGTAATATTAAAATTGATTTGATGAACTGAAACCTTTGTATCGGATAAATATGCAAAGAACACAGATATCAAGCAGGGGACAAATACTTTTTCACAGCATGGTGCCCTCATGAATTCTTGGCACCCCTGGTTAAGATGTGTTCTTTTAGCTTCGAATAAATTCAGATTTTTGTATCAATATTGTAGGACCAACATTTCAAAAAAAAAGAGGAAAATCCAACCTTAGAATCAAGTGCATTTATTCAGTGGGGAAAAAAACAAAACCCACATCAAAATAATAATTCTTTGACATCAAATGATGTGTGCCACAATTAGCACCCCTGAGGTATATACTTGGTACATGCCACTTTTGCCAACACAACAGCGCTTCATCTTGTTTGTTTCACAAGATGGGAGAATACAAAAAGAGGGTTCTTGGGACCATCCCTCTCCACTTGAGCCCCCCTGCCACAATGGGGTTGAGGTCTGGGGACTGAGATGGTCATGGAAAGAGCTTAATTCTGCTCAACAATTTTTGACCATTTTCAGTGTGTAGATGCTTCTGCTTTCATTTCAAGGCATTTAACACATCTTAAGCAGGGGTGCTGATTACAGGGGTGTGTGTGGGGGGGCAGTGTGTGATATTGACATCATACTAAAGTTTGCACCCATACAAAATATCGTTTTGCAAGAAAAAAGTCACCATCGTACGTACAAATTTGTAAACTCACGGGTAGTTTTTTTTTTTTTTTTTGGGGGGGGGAAAGGTCGCAAATCTCATGAGAATAATGAACAAATTTATTCAGCAGAACAAATTACACAGGGAAATATGAACAAGTGTACCATCAACAGTAATACATGTGTGAATAGAATATTTTAAAAAATGTATAAAATTAAAAAAAAAAACGTGTAAGAAACAGTGAGTGTCTTTTGAAAAGTGACAATGCATTTTTACACCCGTCTTTCGCCGCTAAGCTGCGCACGCTCCCTCTCGCCCGAAGCCGATCGGTCATCGCGCGACCAGCGGATGAGGTAGCGGCTGGCTAGCTGCAGGTTCCACTGGTACCTGGACAGGATCCGCAAGCAGTCCTCTCGCGAGCACAGACTCAGTGAGTAGAGCTGCTCCATCTGTGGACGGGGTGCAACATTCTGGTTAGGGTGGCGGTAAACCACGGCAAAGAGCTCAAATTGAGGCGGCAAAGACCTCGGCGTGGCTTTTAATTTGACCTAATTTTGACCAAACTAGAACAAGGTGCATTTGACTCAGCATGACTCAGATTTGATCTTAGTTTTACTGTTTGGTGCTATCTACCATCTTTGTTACTGATTTATTGCTTCACTGTTGTATATGTTAGTTGCTCCATGTACAGCACTTTGTAGGCAGCGATGGCTGTTTGAAAGTGCTCTCTATAAATACAGTTAAATTGAGAGGTGCGACGGGAGAAACAAGTTGTGATCTTACCGGAGTAAAGATATTTCCTTTATGTGGTGGGGAGGAAAAAAA
The DNA here is from genome assembly GCA_018466805.1 of Hippocampus abdominalis. Classification (NCBI taxonomy): domain Eukaryota; kingdom Metazoa; phylum Chordata; class Actinopteri; order Syngnathiformes; family Syngnathidae; genus Hippocampus; species Hippocampus abdominalis. Next base: position 25,873,722 of record CM031695.1, read on the forward strand.
ATGTGGTTAAATTACAATTAAAAAAAAAAAAAATATATATATATATATATATATATATTCATTCATTCATTTTCCGAACCGCTTCATCCTCACTAGGGTCGCGGGGGGTGCTGGAGCCTATCCCAGCAGTCTTCGGGCAGTAGGCGGGGGACACCCTGAATTGGTTGCCAGCCAATCGCAGGGCACACAGAGACGAACAACCATCCACGCTCACACTCACACCTAGGGACAATTTAGAGTGATCAATCAGCCTGTCATGCATGTTTTTGGAATGTGGGAGGAAACCGGAGCACCCGGAGAAAACCCACGCAAGCCCGGGGAGAACATGCAAACTCCACACAGGGAGGCCGGAGCTGGGATCGAACCCGGTACCTCTGCACTGTGAAGCCGACGTGCTAACCACTGGGCTACCGGGCCGCATTATATATATATATATTATATATATATATATATATATATATATATATATACACACAGTCAAACCTCGGTTTTCGGACGTCTCGGTTCTCGTACAATTCGGTTTTCGAACAAAAATTTCGAGTTTTTTATGCCTCAGATGCCGAACAAATTTCGGTTCTCGAACTAACTGAGCACACTTGAATGCGTAACTTCACTCCTCTCGGTGGAAGCGAAGCCGAGAGGAGGTAGCAAAGCCGAGAGGAGTGAAGTGACGCTACCTCGTGTAGCCGTGCTCCCTTTTGTAGCGGCGCTCCCTCATGTCGCGGCGCTCCCTTGAGTTTCGTCGCAACACAGGAAGCGACCATTGTGAGCAGACGTTTTTGTATTGTTCAATAAAAAAAAGCAGACGTGTTTGGTGAGACGCTTCTGTTAGGCCGAGTGAAATCCCCCTCTTTTCATAATGGTTTGCCCTAGCAGCAAGGGGGGAGGGGGAAGGGTGCGTGCGTTTGTTTACATTTTTCAATGCAGCGGCACATAATGAACACTCTGGTGTCCGGTGTCTCATTATTAAGCAATAATAATAATAATAATAATTCATTTTATTTAAAAGCGCCTTTCATGCCACCCAAGGACACTGTACATACAATGAGGAGATGCAATATAAAAATAGATAAAATATTAAATAAAAACAGGACATAAAAACACAAGACATGGGAAGTGGAGGAGATTACGTAATGTAGGCAGTCCTGAACAGGTGTGTTTTTAAACGGGATTTGAAAGTGGAAAGAGGTGTGCAGTTTTGGAGGTCCGAAGGTAGACTGTTCCAGAGCTTTGGAGCAGCGCGACTGAAGGCTCTGGCTCCCATGGTGCTCAGGCGGGCAGGGGGCACTGACAGGCGAAGGGAGGATGAGGATCTGAGGGAGCGAGTGGGGGTATACACCTGAAGAAGGTCGGACAGGTAGGGAGGGGCCAAGTTGTGGATGGCCATGTATGCATATAGGAGCAGTTTATAGTTGATGCGGTATTGGACAGGGAGCCAGTGGAGCTGCTGAAGGACAGGGGTGATGTGCTGGTGGGAGGGTGTTTTTGTGATGATGCGGGCAGAGGCGTTTTGAACCAGCTGGATTTTATGGAGGGACTTTTGAGGTAGGCCGAAGAGGAGAGCATTGCAGTAATCTAGGCGGGATGTGACAAGACTGTGGACAAGAATGGCAGTGGTGCGGGGGGTGAGGGAGGGGCGAAGTCTGTTAATATTGCGGAGGTGAAAATAAGCAGTGCGGGTGATGGTGTTGATATGGGACTGGAAGGTGAGCGTGCTATCCAGATGACACCCAGACTCCTAACCTGAGGGGAGGGGGACACTGAGGAGCTGTCAATGTTGAGGGAGAAATTGTTTATTTTAGATAAAGTGGATTTGGTGCCAAGAAGGAGAATTTGGGTTTTATTGGAATTTAATTTAAGAAAGTTTGTCGTGAACCATGTTTTGAGTTCGGAGAGGCAAGAGGTAAGGGAGGAGGGTGGGAGGATGGAGTTTGGCTTACAGGAAAGGTAGAGCTGGGTGTCATCAGCAAAGCAGTGGAAGTGGATATTAAATTTGCGGAGGATATGACCAAGAGGCAGGAGGTAGATGATAAAGAGAAGGGGCCCGAGGACAGATCCCTGGGGTACACCTGAGGTGACTGGGGAGGGCTTTGAAGTGAAGGATTTGAGCTGGACAAACTGAGTGCGGCCGGTGAGGTAGGAATGAAACCAACTGATAATCGTACAGAAACAGCTTGTGAGCAGACGAGTTTGTATTGTTCGATTAAGAATTTATTTTTAAAAAGACGTGTTTGGTGACAACTACGTAATATTGGACTGTTATTTTTGCATCATGTATCAGCCCCTAATCATGGCACCAAAGAAAGCAAGTGGAAGTGGTAAACCCGGTGAAGAAAAGAGGAAAATAGTGCGCAAAACTATAGAATTTAAGAAAGATTTAACCGCAAAATATGAGTCAGGTCTGCGTGTGTCTTGTGTTGGCAAAGGAGTTCGGGATGCCGAAATGCCCCGCCTACTGCCTGCTGACAGCTGGGAGAGGCGCACGCCCCACGACAGATAGAGAGAGAGAGATGTTCCTTCAATTTTTATGTTACTATGTTAATGTTAAAATTGGTAATCTCCCATTACATTTGTACAGTTTATGGTGTGAAATTGTAAAAAAAAAGTGGTTTAAAAAAGTCGTTTTCTTGACTTGGAACGGATTACAACATTTTACATTGATTTCAATGGGAAACATGGTTTCGGTTTCCGAACAATTCGGTTTCCGAACAGTCTTCTGGAACGGATTAAGAACGAAAACCGAGGTTTGACTGTATGTATATATATATATATATATATATATATATATATTGTAATCTCATGACAGGAACCACATTTCATGAAAAAGTTGCAATCAAACAAGAAAAGAGGCTTTTGTCAACGGGGAGAAAAAGTCTAATGACAATAATGATCATTTTAAAAGAAAAAGAGAATAAGGACAACAAAAGTTGTAATCATGCAAATAACTAATATAAGTTAGGTTTTGATGAATTATTTTTCAATCAGAATTCACCCCTCCCCCCCAAGAAAAAACGTTACTGGAGAAAAACAAAAGTAATCTGTAATCTTTTTTTCCATGGAAATAGTTGTAATGTTTGAATGAAAAAAAGTCTTTTCGGGGAAATAAATTGTATCCTTCAGGGTTGTAAGCTGTCATTTTTTGGGGGGGGAATAGAGTGAAGGAAAATTTGATTTTTTTTTGCCTTGAGTTGCTGCTCAGCCCGCAATGGGTTCCATTCATTCCGCTGGAGTGCGCCGCGAGCCTCTTCGATGGTCACCCCGTGCACAGCCTCCATCACCTGAACACATCCCAACGGAAAGATTCCAGAACGCGCTCTGTCCTAATTCTACCGGATAACAAATTCTTACAAGAAATAATAAAGTATTGAAAGAGAAATCTGCATTTATTGGATCAAAAAAAAAAAAGAAAGGTTGACTACCTGCGAGATGAGCGCGTCTCGGGCGTAGTGCACAGGAGATGACTTCTCCCTTTCGCGAAGCCGCTCTTTTCCATCCACGTACTCGTCCAGCTGAGGTGTGGAACGTGCCAGCTGGGACATTTTGACCAAGTTGGCGCCCCCCGCCGGTGCAGGTGGCGGCGGGTAGGCGGAGCCCGGGACCGGGTGCACGGTAGGCCTCCTCTGCGGCTTCCAATTGGCGCGCTTGCAGTTGGGCGGTGGCGGGCGGGGAGGCGGCAGGACGCTGGCCTCGCTGAAACGCCGGACATCCTGCTGCATCACCACGCTGCGCGCCGCCATTGCCGGAGCCGCTGGCCTGCCCGGGGTGGCCGGCGGGGGCGCCCGGGACTGCCGACCGCTCAACACCGACTCCAGGCTTCGAGAAATACCTGCAGACAGGACCCAGTGGGTGAGTCATGTTTGCCTTCTAAAAAAATGACGTACCGTGATCCCTCGCTGTTCCGCAGTTCGTTTATCGTAGCTTCAGTGCATCGCAGATTTAACATATATATATATATATACACAGTCAAACCTCGGTTATCGTACTTAATCCATTCCAGAAGACGGTTCGAAAACAGAATTGTTCGAAAACCGAAACCATGTTTCCCATTGGAATCAATGTAAAATGTTTTAATCCGCTTTTTTAAACCACTTTTTTTTTTTTACAATTTCACACCATAAACTGTACAAATGTAATAGGAGAGCAGATAATATGTAAAATACTGTACAAACAAACTGTAATATACTTTATTTTCACCAATTTTAACGTTAACATAGTAACATAAAAATTGAAGGAACATCTCTCTCTCTCTCTAAGTTAATGATGTGGATGACACATAAAAGGGGGAAGAGAGCAGGATTTGAGGAAATACAGCACCTGACATTTTGAGCAGATTGGAGCCCTCCTTCTCTCTGGCTTGCCTCCAGCTGCTACTGCTTCTGCCCACCACAACAGTAAGAAAGTAAGTCAATCAAAAGTTCACCAAATAAAAATGATGCCCATTGCCGTCAAAGGCGACTGACTCCTCCAAGTTGTACGGCGATCCCCAACTACGATCCACATGGACGTCCCCGTGTGCCGCGTGGTGGAGGCTGCCCTTCACCGGGGCCGAGATGAAATTGGAGGCAGGGATGGGCGCTGAGTTGGCGGCAGCGACCGCAACGGGAGGGACCGACGGCGGAATGGGTGGCATGATGACGCAAGGAGGGAACCAGCCCACGTTGAGCGTCCTCTGGTTCTGGCCACGCCACTCGGTATGTTCCAGGCTGCGCAACGGATCAGCTCGGTCACTTTTTTATTTCTTGCCATAACTGATCATTCTCACTGGTGTAAAGTAAGTGTCCAAGACTTTTATATTACCATATTGGCCCGAATCTAAGACGGCCCTGATTATAAGACGACCCCCTCTTTTTCAAGACTCAAGTTTGAAAAAAGACCAATTTTTATACAGAAAATAATTGCAGCACATCTGAAACAAATATCATAACAATATATTTGAGAGAAAAAGCATGTTATTTTGCCTCATTCAAGTCTTAATATCTGAACATTTAAATATGTAAACTAAAGTGCAATCACATTCGTAACTGAACGGCTTCTGGTTTTTTAGATGTAAATGACATCATAACTTCTACTCAGCTGCCGGTTAACCTGGCCGATCTTTGACCCACTTTTCTCCAGATTGTCGCTACGTTTCTCCATTTTCTGTTATCTCTTCTATTATTTTCTTCTCTTTTCTTTCTTACCGCTATTTTTTATTTTTCTTCTTCGTGCTACCGCTATTTTTATTTGTATTCTTCGTAACAGGTATTCTACGAAGGTATTTTATTCTTCGTAACTTTGGGTTAGGGTTAGGAGTCAAGTTCAGCATTTGCTAGAATGATATCTGGCGCCATCTAGTGTCGTGATTAGGTATAATGGCTAGACCCCTAATATAAGACGACCCCCACTTTTTCAGTCTTATTTCAATGCAAAAAAACACCGTCTTATATTCGGGCCAATACGGTAGTTAGTTTGTTGCTTTCATGCTATGCTTGTGCACTTTTGACGGGTTACCCGTGCTCGACGACGGTCACGAGGTCGCCGGGCGCCAGCGCCAGTTTCCTGGCTTCGGAGAATTCCCGGCCGGCCTGGACCTCCATGGGCTTGGCCTCGGTCACCATGGCGATGAGCCGCGCAAAGTCGGGCCGCTCGGCCGGCTCACACGCCCAGCACTTCCTCATGACGGCGTACAGCTCCTGGGGCGAGTCGAGCGGCTTCTCCAGCCGCTCGCCCTCGCGCTCCACTCGCCACAGGATCTATAATTTGCACCACGGTCAGCGGCCCTTCCTGTAAAGTGCTCGCCCGGCCGCCCCGACTGCTCACTTACCTGCCTTCCCGACAGGCCAAACCACGGCTCTTCGCAGTACGTGAACATCTCCCACAGGGTGACGCCGTACATCCACACGTCGGACGCATGCGAGAATGAGCCCACGCGGAGACTCTCTGGAGCACACCTGTGCGAATAGCGGGGCGACCGGATTCCAATTTTCAGAAGGGTACCCAAGGTCAAAGGGGCAAAAGGCAAACATCGCGCTAGCTGAGTGGCGCTCACGTCCACGCGAGCTCTCACCATGCGAAGGGGATGCGCCGATGTGCCGACATGATGTAGTGGTCGGCGTCGTGGCTCAGGCCCCTCATGAGGCCGAAATCGCAGATCTTCACCATATCCTTGGACGCCAGCAGGACGTTACGGGCCGCCAGGTCCCTGTGGATGAAGCGGCGCGTCTCCAGGTAGTCCATGCCGGCCGCGATCTGGCAGGCGAAGAGCCACAAGCGCGCCAACGGGTACTCGTACTGCCGCGAGCGTAACGTGTCGTACAGCGAGCCCAACGGGGCCAGTTCGGTCACCTGCAACGGGCGCGGCAGGCTCATGAGCAAACGGAGATGGTAAGGCGGACGGGGTGGTGGGGTGGGGGGGGGCGGGGTCCGCTCACCATTTTGAGGGGCTGCGTGAGCACTACGCCGTAAAGTCGGATGATATGCGGGTGGTCCAGCGACTGCATGCTGGTGACTTCTTGTAAAAAGTCCGTCAAGGTTTCGGCATGACGGGACATGCTGCTCCGCAGGGATTTCACTGCAACGGGCAACTGCAACACAACAGGCATAACATTTTTTTTTTAAATAGTAAAATAATAGTAAAATAAACTAAATTGTATATATATATATATATATATATATATGTTTTATTCATGTAATTTTACAGTTTTTCTTCAATTTTTTATTTTATGCATCTTTGATTTGGTCATTTAAAAACATATTTTGATTCAGTTTTAGTTTTTATTTTTGTTTATCCAATTTTAACCATATGTATTTATTTATTATTTTAATTATTCCATTACATTATTATTGTATGTATTTAATTGTATTTTGAAATGTTTTTACTCTGTTTATTTTAAACACTTATTTTCTTTTTACAAATGGTGTCATGCGTTATTATATTTATTTTTACAATGTGTTTTGTATTTTATCTTGGCTTTATTTCAGAATGCTTCTTTTTGGTTTTGCTTTTGCTCATTTCTTTTACTTGAGTCGAATTATATTTTGCATTTGCTTCTACTGCCGATGTATTGATTGAAATATTTCACATGCCATTTATTTTACTTTGGTTTTCATCTCACTGTGTTAATATTTTATTTTATAAAATCATGTTTATTTTTTCCTTGTTTTATAATGTATGACTTTCTATTTTTCCTTCTGTCATTTCTTTTTTTTTTTTTTTTTTTTTAATCAAAAAGCTCCCAAACCACACAAATCCTTCCAAATGTGTGATTAACTTAATATTTTGCTAGCGTCGTCTTCATGTTTGCATTTGTGTTTCTTACAACTCTTCCAGTGGGCGTGTGCCACTCCCCCTTCTTGACCACCCCGAAGGAGCCGGAGCCCAGCCTCTCCCCGAGAACCAGCTCGCAGTCCTGGATGAGGCTGGGGAGCGCCCGGCTACCGCCTTCCAGGTTGTGCTCTCCACCGCCGCCGCCGTCGGGTGCGCGGCCGCTCGGCCCCTGCGTGCGCAGAGACGTCACAGTGGATCGGGCGTTCTTATCCGACGTGATTGCAGATGCGTTTTCTTCCACGTGGTCATACCTTGAGCACCCCCGAGCGCCAGTTTCGGGACGTCTTGTAGCGTTTTAGTGCATCCCATAGTCTTCTTTGTGCTTTGGTTAAAAAAAAAAAAAACAACACACAATTCTGACGTCAAAAACACAATCGGTTTATTAACATAAAATATTGCTGCTATCCAATGGAAAATGAAAACCAAGTATGTTCAGTTGATTCAAACATATCGGCCCACTACTGCATAGCATAATATGCGACGCGATGGGCAACAAACAAGACGCCACATGATATAATGAATCATGAGCCCTAATTGGAGAATTTGTGTCAATATGGGATTAGGGGTGTGGCCTTTTCTTGAATCACTCGTTTTTTTTGGAGAGCAGACCAAAATACGTACGTGCAAGTGGAGCTGACTCACAGCTCCAAACAGCGACTCGTGGCTAACTCAGGGGTCAGTGTTAAGCCCCTTTGTTATTTGTGCTTATTGATTGGTCTGTGTAAGATTTCAAAAACGCTCCACTTTTTATGATTCGAAGGTGACACAAGTGTTCTGTTTTGAGGTCAGGATTTGGGGAAAAAAATACGGCGTTGAAAAAGAGCCAAACATTTTGAATGGTTTGATTCAAGTGAATCAACCGTCAATTTAAACAAAACTCAATACAGCCAAACCTCGGTTTTCGAACATCTCGGTTCTCGACCAATTCGGTTTTCGACCAAATAGTTTTTTATGCCTCGGATGATGAACAAATTTTGGTTCTCGAACAAACTGAGCGCACTTGAATGCACCATTTGACTCCTCTCGCTTTCCTTACACCAGGAAGTGACGCTTCCTCGGGTAGACGAGAAAGTGACGCTTCCTCGTGTTGCTTTCCATTGTGAGCAGACGTGTTCAGTCAACATTTTTATTTTAAAAAGAGTTGAACGTTAAAGAGTTCTTAAACGAACAGACACTGTTTATTTTCTACTCCTCCTTGGCTGTCCCTTATTTGACCTTTGTTAGAGGGATGGGGAAATACATATCAAACGACTATTGAGCCATTATTTATGATTCAAAAACTCATCTCCACGCATGAGAACAATGAGACCTGTCAAAAACGTTGCTTACAGAGAACCCATAAATCAGCTCTTGATTCATAAAATGACTTTAATGATCAAAGACTTGGTGGAATTTAAAACGGCACAATTTATGTACGAAATCTTTTTTTTAAGTCTGAATGAAATGGAAAATGAAACAACTGTGTGGATTTTCCAGGAGATTGCAGCTTCACCCATGACAGTCGCACTTTTCCACCATCAAAAATTGGTGCTGTCCAATGAAAACCAACCTTGGTTTTTAATTGTAATGTTAATACTGTATCATATGATACAAGGGGTGGGACAAAATATCAATACCCCAGTTTAACCGTTCAGTCCTTGCAAAAATCTGCCATCCTGGAATGTGGACATTTTGCTAAGCCGCATATTCATTTTTTTGTTTGGGCGGCGGCGATATTTGATGGCATATGAGACTCACCGGGTTTGCTGATACCGATATGCTCCAGGTCGGCCTCCTTGACATAGGCGAAGTGCTCGATGCGCGTGATGTTGAGGCCGTCGCGGACGCGCAGGTAGAACTTCTCCAGCTGCACGTCGGCCAATAGTTGATACAACCATTGCGTGTCCTGCTCCATCGGCGGGCGGCGGGAGCTTGGACTCTAACCGGGCAGCCGGCGGACGATGGCGAAGGGATTCTGCAACAGTTTCACCGAGAATTGTAAAAGGCGACCCAGTGAACGGTTGGACGGATTGGGTTTGTTGCATTTCGTTGCAACTCGTGGTACAATGACAATAAAGCTAATTCTGATTCTGAAGCCGCTCAATTGGCCTTTAACAATCCCGAGATGTAAGCATGGAGGGGTTAAAAAAAAAGAAAAGAAAAAAAAAGCTGGGACTGACAAAGCTGGTGCCTGTGATGCTAACGTTTATGTGCACAGTGATGAATCTTTAACCGGCTTGGCTACTGAAAACACCCTCGATGCCTTGGGAGCACAGTCCATAATGTCAACACGTTGATCAATTAGCATCCAACCATCCATTAATTTTCCGACAGACGGCGTTTGTCCTGACTTTGGGCAAGGCGCACCCTGGACTGGTCGCCAGCCAATCGCAGGGCACATACGTAATGACAAACAAGCATAGGCGCTCACATCTTTGGACATTTGATTATGATTACTTTTTAAAGGACTGAAATGGTTGAGCATAGATGGATGAGGTTGAAATGAAAGAAGTACAAATGTGTACAATCAAATATTTACATTTCTTTTTAATGATTTGTTTTCATTTAATCCTCATTACTTTACTAACATATTTGAATGGGAGAATTAGTGCACAAAGTATCACTGGACTCGTGACAATGAACCTGTAAATGCTTCAACCTTATTGGTTCTTGCAAACGTGCAGCTTTTAGACGTTTGAATCCACAGTGAGGAAGACGTGCTAATCACGACGAATGACTTACCGTGTTTTAAAACAAACGTAAAAACGAGGGCTTTTAGAAAACATTGCATATGTATTTAAATAAACCGCTCAAAAAAAATTAAGGGAACACTCGGAGTTATGTTGTGCTGTTTAAGTGTTCCCTTGATTTTTGAGCAATAATTCTCAACTCAACTGTATTTGTAGAGCACTTTAAAACAAGTTTTATATATATATATATATAAAACACATGTATTAACTATTATTGATCCTAAAATGTCGTTGTATCGAAGCGCATGTAGGCCTGTGCATAGCAGTGTAATTGGGTGTTATTAAGCTCTACAATTCGTTAAAAAAGAAACCATATGCAATCCATATTTCCAATGTGTTTTGTGCGCTTTTAGGATGATACTTACTGTAAAGGACGAATGTTGCTCACTGCTCGTTGTCACCCCCCTACACACACCTTGACGCCAGACGACATGTTTCCCCCCTCCACCACACAAATCTTTGGAAAGTCCTCGAAAAGGCGTCACGATCCCACAAATGTGGTCTTTCTTTTCATAAAGAGAAAAAAAAATCCTCGTTAAACGGCACTTGGAGCTCGTTCGGTTCCACTTTGGAGCGAGTCAACAACAAACGACTGAGACTCGAGAACGTACCTGTCTGGGAGTCTTTTTTTTTCTTTCATTTCCGGGACCAAGCATGCCTTTTTCCGGTCATGACTCACCTGAATCGACACGCAAACGACGCAGACCACATAAATAATAATAATAATAATAATAATAATAATAATAATAATAATTCAAAGCCTAGGCCTAAATCACTCATGCAAGCCAAATATTTTGATGTAAATAGCAAAGTACAATTAAGATATTACAATACCCGTATAAACCCTAAGCCCCCCCCCCCCCCAAAAAAACGATTTAATAAAAAACTATCAAAAGGTATGATGAACGCCATGTACATTTTGGTGGGTTAAAAAGAAACAAAAAAAAAACTATTAGCATAAACTTGATTCAAATAAAAAGAATGAAATGCCAGTCGAAAAATAAACAATTTAACATTTTCCATATATATTTAGCCCCTTTTTTTGGCCACCATTGTATTAGTCTTATTTCATGATGACAAATTACTACTACTATTACTGCGGAACGTCTCATTTAAGACAAACCAAACACAAGGTAATTAATTGCCAATATCATTATGCAATTTAAAATACCAACTGCCCTAAATATCGTATTTATTCTCGATAATATGGCATAATATGATCATGTTTTCTAGAACAGCGTTAAGTATTTATGGATAAATGTTTTTACCTAAAAACAAGTGTTATGGTAGCTACATGAATATCCCTCGGCTTTTGAAAGGTGTTCTCCTGGTGAAGTATGCGGTTCTCAAGAGTTCCTCCCAAGAGTTCATAGCGGCTACTGCCGAGCAGGTTCAACAGGATTTTTATTTTTTTTTACAGTCTGACGTGTATGTATGCAACTCTGCAGCAAGCCAGATTTTCCTGAACTTTGCACTTCCTGTCACAGTCGCTCCTCCTCGCTTGACTGAATGATGTTTTTGTTTCTTTATACAGTGAAAAGGGGGGCAATAATAAACACTTACAATAGGGGCGGGGCCCTATAGCCCCTGGGCTGAAAATAATGTTAGTTTTTTTAAGAATTATGTATTGTAATGCCCTTCAATAGCGGCAAGAAGGATGCACGCAGTCGCGGATGCAAACTGTCCTTTTAATACACAAAACACGCAATAAACACACACATCCATAGGAGTTGCTGTTAGCCACAACTCACGCTCATACGCTCCACACTCAGACTAACTACCGAAGCCAATACTTCCCCAACCTGGCTCCTCCCACCTCTATGACGTCAAACAAATACAAGACATAGATATTACAGTATTGTAGGCCAACGGGTTTATTGCACAACCCTGCTATTTTCAGGACGAGATAAGCTGTTTCTGGGCCTAACAGGAAGTTTGGTTCCACCTTGTCCCTTCCAGCGTGTAGGAATTGTTTTTTGTTTTAATTTCTCGTATTACAAGTGCGTGACTGACTTGGTAGGGAATTTAAGGTGTTGTGTTGTCTGACAAATACATAATTCCATTACATAATTCTCTGCCAGGGGAATGGGTGGTGAACCCTTTTCCTTAAACGGGCGATTACAGTTCATATAAATTTCAGGAAAAAACAATGACTTGGCAAATGTTTATTACTATATGTAATGAGTATTTCACAACAAATGTAACTATCATTTCACCCTCTTCTAAAACTGTTTAAGTGATTTTACTTTGCGGTACGTCATCATGCAGCGACAATGATGATTCATTTCCTACATTTCGGAATTTGTAGTGGGCAAAGTGAGCTTTTAAAAGGGATTTACCGCTTGAATAAGTTTATTTGTTGTTTAGGTAACAGTTCTACGCCCTTACACCTCAAAGTACACTTTTCTGGGCATTCCTACTGAACAAAGGGTTTAGTTCGATAAGAGGCGTCTCGAATTACTTTTATGAATTTGATATGTGTTATTATTATTAATAATAATAATAATAATTAGAAAAACGCCAGTTTCTTGTTAATTTTGGAAAACACGACAGTACACGAAACATACGTATAACACACTGCATTGAAACTATCGAGAGGGACGTTATGTTTTCCCACGTTGCTCGAGCGCTCTCTTGTGGTAATAGAGTGGCGTAATTTCAGCACATGTTCTGGCTGATAAACCCCGCCCTCTTCAGTTCTTACACTGAGGCGCGTCATCACTCAGGGACAATGATTCTGCAAGAAAAACAACAATTTGCTTCGGTTGAGATTTTGTTTTCAGTTTTATTTATTTATTTTTAGCACTAAGTTAGATTTAATTATTCAATCAATATCCCACACTCCGAATTACCTTGGCGTAAGCTTTGAACCACAGATATGTTGACACCTGAATCAGCAAGTTGCAGACTTCGCAGATGACAAATGTCCAAACGGGCGCGACACCCGTTTCCAAACCATCTTTTCATGTTCTACAACACTTCGTTCCCAAATTGTTCATTCCCACTTTGTGACCGAGTCTAGCTTTCTTCCCTTCCCTTTCTTCCCTTCCCTCTAGCTTTCTTCCCCCGTTCGCCCCCTTGCTTCGACGTGATAACAGTGGACTTCAAAAGCCGACACCTTTGCGCATAGGCATTTGGGGTAGAGCTAAGATCGGTCCTAAAAAAATCGAGCCCGACCCGACCGGGTCCGAGGGTATTTAAACCCGGCCCGAGCCCGATCACTTAACTTGATTTGCAGGCCCAAGCCCTAAGCAAACCCGACATTTCATATTTTATTTGTGAGGACTCGGGAGGAGGAGGGGTGATTACTGATCACAAAGCCTGCCTTTTGTAATGAAATCTAAGTTAAACAAGACTGTATAAACATTTACATCTCTTACATTACTGTTTCTGAAGAGGTTACATTAACCGACCATTTCCCATCATTGACGGATTTTTTTTTAAGAGTGGACGGGGAAAATTTAAGGCCGTACGTCATTTTGACGGGTTGAAATTTGGGCCGTAAACCACAGCAGCTGTACGTCCTTAAGAATCTAGCGCGGCACTTTAAGAGAGAGAAGCAGAGAAACAAAGTCGAACACTGACGGGTGGATACTCGACAGACTGGAAGGAGTTCTAAGAATTGTCATTGCAAGAGTTTAGTACAGTATGTGTTGTGATGAGGCGATTTCTGTTTTTTTGCGAACCACGGTCTCACGCGGCCAAAACAATTCACGGCCTCGAAAAAAAAAAAAAAGTCAGCGAGAGAGAAGCCTGACCCGAACCCGAAGCATTGATTGATCATTTTAGTTTCGGGTCGGGTCGGGTCGGGTCGGGCTCGGGCGGCCCGATCTTACCTCTAATTTGGGGGCGCTGGATACGCACCCAAACGTCTAGACATGCCCAAATTAAATGAAACTTTAAACATGATACAATTTTGCTCATAGATTTCTCTTATCATCTGCGCACATCACCAGCACAGGACCGATGCATTTGCATACTTACATGCCTTCTTCCTGTGCTATCTCGGCCAGGATGACCGGTGTGAAAAAAAACAATATCGAATACAATTCTGAGACTGGAGGTTTATTTCGTCGCTTGGAAGAAGGACAACACACTATTTCCTCAGCAGTCATTTATTTCATCGTACACACTGATACACAGATTGAAAGCGTAACAAAAACCCCACAGCCATTAAATAAAAGCGATGTCACCCAAATAGTAACTGCTGACAGACACACTTGGTTTCATAATTCATCATCAGTTCAACTTGAAAATCCATCACACCATCCTACTGTCTCTCCATTACGTTTCTGTCAGGTGAGTAGTTTGACTTTACGTTTGCTTTATAATACAGCGGTGAACTCATTCTCGAAGGACGTGACAGTTAAACACATTTGCACTATTAATAAAGGTTTTAAGATTGCGGCAGTGACATCCTGGAATTCATTTACTTTAAATGAAAATTGCTTTCACTTGTAAGCCACAAAGCATCGCAAATTTTATGGCGGTTCAACTTTGTTATTTAGCATGCATCGTTTCAATAAATATGAAATGAAGGTGGTGTTAGCAGAGTTGCTTTACAGCGTGTGCAGATTGGCATCCTTCTGCCTTACATCCGAGAATGACACGTTTCCATCAGCCATGTATCGGCGTGTTTATTCAACAGGTGCAGAGAAGAGAAAGAAAAGGAAAAGGCGTGTCCCTTTTTATCGGGCCAACTCACGTCACTCACCATGAACAAAAGTGAGGTTATATTGCCCTCTACTGGCTGAGTCGTAAAAGGCAATCATACAGACTCCCTTTATCTCATTTCCGTCACGTACCAGTCTGGCAGGAAGGAATAAGGGGAGTTCTTGTGGACAGTGAAGGTCACACAACTGCGTGCTTTCCGGGAAAACAGATACACCACACTGGAAGACCAGAGATTAAATGTTAGAATGGAGAAAAAAAAATGATTTGCTATTTCTGTAGAAATTTTACATGCATGCTGAAGAGCTGACCCTGCATAGTGATATCATCGAATTAGGTATGTGGAATGTGAGAATAGAATGAATGGGGACTTTACATCTTGCCCTGTAGTTAGGTACAATTTGTAATGATAATTGCACACACATGCACTGACAAACGCGAGTACGGATTTGTGAAAAAAATATTTGTGATAACATACCAAATTTTGACACAGGAGCTTTTACGGCCCGGCGCCAGCGATATGCAAATGGGCTTCAGCATTCACACAAGTGAAAGAAAGTACTTGAACTGGGAACTCACCGAGGGTCGTCTTCGGTCACCACACGCTTGACAAAAGACAGGAAGTCGCTGCAGAAGTTCATGCAGACTTCTGGCTTCCAACCCAAGTACTCACCCTGCACAAAAGTCACAAAGAACTTTGTAAGTGTCATCAGAATAGTTTAGTTGGGAATGAATAATATATAGTTTCAACTTCAAGGCAAAGAGGAAATGTTTTGCTTGTTTTATGCACATTATGTATTCACGTTGTGAAATATTTATTTTGTAAAAATTAAGTTTGGTTATTTCGATGTTATCGCTATTATCGCGAGACTTGCGCTGTGGTAAAGTGGTTCCTGCCCGGACACGGACAGATACTTGAACGCAAGACATACGAAGAGCGGCAGCAATAAGGACTGTTTGCTATCTGTTGAAGGTATTTTGTGATTTATTTGGCTGTTGTATATGTAACTAAATGTAAGACCTGATTTTAATTGTTATATTTTGTCATGTAGATAGTCTCTACATGACAAAATATAACAATTACCATTGTTATATTTTATGATATATACATAGTAGTTTGTCATGATGACAAAAGACATACATTAGAAATTCTGTTTTTTTTTGGTGGATTTTGGATGGAAGAAAGGTGGACATTTCTCTCCATCCAAAACTGTTATCGTGTGATACTCAATGCACTGTGGAGAACGCTAATTAATTCAGATGAGGTAATTGCGACCACCTGGGAAGGGCCAACTGCTGCTTGGACCTGATTGGCCTGAAGCTCAAGTGAACTCCATTCAAAAGAGGAATGAGGAAGTCACTGCGGGCTGGACAACTGGGAGAGAAGTGCTACATGTGGTCTACTAAGAACTGGTCAACTGTTACGCCTGAAAATAAAGAAAACTGGAAAATCTTCTTCCTGGTTCCTGGCTGAATTGCCTTTTTATCCTTTTTTCAACTGGCCTGCTGTTTCGCCGCCGTTGAAGGTATTTTGTGATTTATTTGGCTGTTGTATATGTAAGCCCTGATTTTAATTGTTATATTTTGTCATGTAGATAGTCTCTACATGACAAAATATAACAATTACAATTGTTATGTTTTATGATATATACATAGTAGTTATATTATCTACTAGATACCAAAAGTGTTTTTTGTTGCCCAAGACCTCCGAAGTGGCAGGCGGCAATGAGGTTAGCGTTAGCCCACATTTTGTATTAGCCTCGTATATTTTATTTCTCTATTGTGCATTTCTGAATGTATTTTATTTTACCAACAGTTTTCACGGTGTTGGTGTACAAGAACAACCCTAAAGACACTATTAAACACCCGTCATTTCGAAACCGTGCCCTGGTTTTGTTACTTTGGAGCTATACACTTTGTGGGTCTGCTTCTTTTGCAATGTATCGCTGCATCGGTAAAACAAGAAGTATACCTGAACCAGCTGTGGAATTTCGGCAGTTCGATAAGTCCGCACAGACAAGACACGCCCGTTGTCATTCGTGAAGCCGACCACGATACGAGGTACTCCGAGGAGGAAGGACTGTGCCCACCACTTGAGCAACTTGAACCTGACGAGAAGAAAATCTCAGAGACCACCCACAAGAGGTCGCTAAATCTCAAAATTGTGCCGTGTTCTATCAAGGTCAAAGTACACTCGTGTCAGATGAGATCCTTCATCCTTGATCTCAATCAAAAAGGTGAAAAAGCCAAGACTTGGAATTTGCAGTGAGAGTTTAATGCATGACTTGATGCCTCTGCGATCTGACCACTTTCTCACAAAATATGGAAAATCTGATTTAGTGGCTATTCTTAACAAACCTGTGCAATTTGCGCCGCTTTTGGACTGAGTTTGTCTCTCCTAATATTCTGAGCTCCACATAGCAGGCAGGAGAAGCCGGAGCGTTCTGATCTTTGTCCCGGCAGTCCACCTGGCCGGAGAACAGCAGCCTGTGGTCTGAAAGACTCATTCGGACCACGCTGCGGAAGGCCTCATTGTAGTTGACCACACCAGTCGAATCAGGTACGCAGTCAACTTTGTCTTTGAGTGGGGAGTCTGGGAGGCAAAAATTGTTTACAAAACATTACAAAAGAATTTGGTCACCTGTTTGGAGCAACTGAATAATAATTACTCAGAGTAATCCCTCGTATATTCTGTTTTCACTATTTAGAAATTCACCTGTTCGCATATGAAAAAAAAAAAGTGCCATAAAATGCCACAAGACACCGCCAATGTCCTTTCTTAATGGGAATTGGCGTGTCAAGGAATTATGGCGAAGTAATATACCTTGAAGAGAGACAAGCTTTGTGTTCAGGAGGATCTAAATGTAGCCTGGGTTGTTTGTGGAGGTTAGCGGAGTTTTCAACGAATCCAAGAGTTTTGGATCACCCTGTTTTTTTTTAACTGAAGATTATTGAACATCAATCCTCTTCAATCCTGTGTTTTACGCCGACTTAAAGTGATGGCTGTAGATTCATTTGAGAATGTGTGTACATCTTTGGCCAGGATTATAAATATACTGTATGTTGTGAAATTTATGGATAAAAATCCGGATTTGTTTTCTGTCAACAGGGGGATTAATGCACGGGTTGTACAATATTTTTGTGGTAGCGATTGCTCTTGCGCTCTTCCATTCAAATGTGTTTATCTTATGTGTGTTTACAGAACCCTAAAAGAAAAAGTGCCATAAATTCTATAAAAACATGCCTTGGGCATATTTTCATTTAAGGTATCTAGAAAGGGTATTTCTATGCTGCGGATTTCACTTACAGCTTCTTTTTTTTTTTGAGTCATATAATATAGAGCAAACAAAAACATTCCAACACTCCCGACTACAAACCGAGCAGGTTCTACCTGTGCACATGTACTGCTTAAACATGTACCCCCAGTACATATTCTCCTTGTGACTCTCGATGCGGTTCTGTCGGTCCCTGCATGCACTTTCAGTTTCCACTTCATTGATGTAAAATACTCCTTGGAACTTGGTGACGGCTAGCGACCACTCGTTTACATCATCGTAAGGTGTGCAGAAAACTTTGGTCAAACGGCCTCGCGATGTTACAAAGTCAGCTGAAGCTCTGGGGAGAAAAAAAAAGGAAAAAGTTATTGGTGTCAAAGCAAAAAGTCGGGGTAATGTGGTGCCTTGAAATAAGAGTTCAATTGGTAGCATGGGCTGAAAACCAAATGTCCCTCTTGAAATGAGTTGCTTCACTCCAATGAGCATTTTGCTTCTCCTCCTGGCGTTACCTTGGCCACTTGGGGGCAGTATAAAACAAGCTATATCGAATGTACATGGAGACGGAAACAGCTTTTCATTGAGGCCTGACTGAGTTTGCTACTTGCAGAATAAGGTTCCGAACGGCCCATTAATTAAAAAAAATAAAATAAAATACCTTTTTAGGTCCCTTAACACATGCAACTATAAAAATATGACTCAATACTTTGTCATCAAGTATTTGTTTAACTTACCAACTGAGAAAAAACATTAAAAATTGACCTTTATTTGTTTAAGTGTGTGGGGTTTTTTTTGGGGGGGGGGGGGTTGAACGTCATTATCTTTTTCTTACATTGTAATGTGTTCATGCATAAAATAAAAAGATGATAAAATTTCGAATATCGTGCGGCTGATTAATCGTTTAATTAATCATATTTGGGCCTTTGTGATGGCCATTCTTTGCCTGTGATAAAGAATATATGCTTTTGAGTGTTGTTAGATTATCCGTATGGGTACACTATTTGTTGTTACGGGTTCAAATATCCGTTGGTTAAAGCACCGTGAGACCAATGCTATTAGCTTGTCAATGGAGTTTTGCATCGCTTGTTCGCATTAAGCTATGTGGACTTAAGCAACGTGGTTGTTATGAATTGATTTACAATTTTTTTTAATTGGATAGTAAACGTCCGTGAGTAAAAGTGCTCATCTCTCAAAACTTTTGCCCACAATTCTAAAGTGGGGGGGGGGGAAATAATTGGCCGAACGACTGCTCGTATCTCACATCGTCACTCGTATCTCAAGGCATCTCCGTCTTAACTTACGACGACACGGACGATGCAGCCGTCCTCTGCATGAGTTTCGACTTGTTGGCCAAGATCCATTGCAGGGTGTGTTCCAGAGTTTTTATGAAGTGCTCATCTCCCTGTATGTCGCGGTCACTGTAGCCGTTCCTCAGGTCAAAATTTGGTTTCTCGTCAGGTTCCACAAAGTATCTCATCTGCCTCTTGTCATGGTGGATTCGCCACTCCGTGTCGAGGGAGAAGGAACCCTCCTCCACTGGCGCGTCGAACTCAGGTGAGCATCTTTCATACGACTCCTTTCTGGTACTCAAAGTCATAGCGTACAATGTGTCTGAAAGTGAGAGAACTCCAAATGAAAAAAAACCAAAACGGAGGCTATAGAGTAAAGAATCAAAACACTGATCAGTTGGACTGGTGTATTTAAAAGTTTAGAGGTCAAATTAAAGGTCAAGTGTGAAGTAATTTTATGAAATGACAAATAGGGTCACAATGAAAGTACTTAAACATTGTCCACCAAATAAAGCATGAAAAAATAATTTATATGTTGTATATTTGACAAAATAATGGATTTTCCGAAGTTCCAGCCTGAAAGGGGTGGAACCCGGAAGTGATACGTCACAAAAAGGAGAGTGATGGCAGGTCTCCATACGGCCGAAATGCAAAGCATTTCAAACAATGATTCAAACAGCGATACAAGTGATCGATCGAGCGCAAGTGAGGATATCCAAGTTTTTGAAGAGTTGGAGGAAGAAGAGGTTGGAATTTTACATGTTGGACCTTGCATGTACGAGCCAAACGCTAATCAGGATGCAAACAATGTGCCCAGACGACCTGACATGGAATGGAGACAAGACCCATCGAGATTACAAGATTGGTAAGATATAGGCTGGTATTATTTATATGATTTGAAGATGCAGGCATGTGCACATAATTTTATGTTTTTGTATCTGATGACATTGTTTAAAAAAAAATAAATAAATAAATCAGACTTCATGTTCAAGCAGTTAGCCTACTCGATACTTGAGTATTCTTTTTAGCAAATTAGTTTTTGACTTGTACTTGAGAGATTTTTTTTTTTAATTGACTTTCTTTAACTCTTGTACAGTATTCCATCCATATACTTATATATTTTGAATCAAATGTTTTCATAAACAACAGAATTATTGATTGATGGGTATAGAATCAGAATCGTCTATATTGGCCAAGTATGTAGAAGACACAAGGAATTTATCTCCGGTATAACACGCTGCATTAGTATCATCATAAACAAGGACATGACAAATAAGTATGGAAAAATAAGTATGACAGGACATTCCGTAATGTAAGTGAACCGTAGTGCGGTGGTACCACCCAGTGACAACTGTGAGGAATACGCTTGTTCAATAAAATGTATGCTCATGGTGTCATCGCTCAGTACAGTATTTTACTTTTTAATTTTTTTTTTAATTCAGCTGTACTTGTGGTAAATGCCAGCAAATGCATACAGCAGTTGAATGTGTTTGCTGCCATGAAATTCAAGAAGTAGTGACTGTACGTCGACAAGGAGAGGAACACTTCAATCAGGTGCTGCACTGCATCACCGACCATCCTGGACTCAATGCTGTGTGCCTAGCCCTTGACCCATATGGATTAAAGGTGGCATGGATGACCTACAAGCAGCAGTACAAAGGCAAGGCATTTGATGGGCCACAGGATGCCAAGTATAGGCACATTGCCTACAGACAATTGGTGCGCTGGTGCTGGAAGTTTCTTGGTCAGGACAACAGTGTTGTGCTCCCAGCATGCGCCGTGTCTTGTATTGGGGCACATTTTCCAGCACCAGGAGAAGGAGTCAGCTGTATTCAAAAGGGTTTTGTGTTTCACAGAGAAATGTTCCAGAACTATGATTTGGACTGGTTTTAGAGTGGTTAATGTGGACATGGTGTCTATCATAACAAAATACTGTAATAAGAATAAACAAATGAGGACAACTGAATACAGGGAATGTAGTATTTTTATTTCGTGAGGAATCTAGTCTGGTGCTCGGCAATAACAGTTGACTTGTCCGGCCTGTTCACTGCTGCTGTCAGGAATTGCGGGTCGACACACACATCACCAGTTCTGGACTTATTTTGAATGGCAGTCAGTTTCATCACCTCTGACAGGCAGTCATTCACATAGTCTAAAAAAAAAAAAACATATTGGGATGATAAATATTTGGACGACATATGGGTTATACTCAGTATTTCATGCATCTGCCTGGAATTGCTTTTTATTTAATAACTTACCATAAGTTGCATCCACCAGTATCTTTCTCAGAGAATACCCACCACTCTTTGGGATAAACGATACAGTAGGAGTGTATTCCTTAATTTGTCACTTTCTGTGGTCTGCCAGCATTTTCATTATAATGCATAGCAGCAAGAATTATTCTGGAATAGAACAAAAAATGCCTTCTTATTTTAAAAAAAATTGTCAAATTGTGATGAAATAACTTTATATCTCAAAGTTGTATTCAAGTCAATTCAATTCAATGTTCATTCGTCAACAAAGCAGCACTGCCAACCTATTGAAATGTACTTCCAGAACAATTTGTCTGACTGCCATTATTACTCATCGCTGATATGAATAGCATCGATCGGGGTTCGCCTCGAGCCGAAAACTAACGTCGCTATCGCTAGCTTCTCCTGTTCAACGTTGCTAGCTTCTCGGGTTAGCTTTTGGCTAACGTCGCTACCTTCTACTGTTCATTCCACAAGAGTTGGCATCTATGCTACTGTTCATTCTACAAGAGTTGGCAGCTATGCTTTGACAAAATCATCATCTATCCAAAAATCACACTTACTTTTTTGCAAATCCTTGATCATAAGCAGACCGGTTGAGAAAGCAGTCATCTTTGAAGTGGAGATGGCAGAGAACACTCGTTGATGATGGCGTGAAATTCATTCGCTTCGTGCGAATATAAGATGTCCATTTAAGTGCCCAGCTATCCTTTGGCCACTGGTACTGTCGATTGCGAATTATACATCGCCACACACCGCCGTGGCATCTCACCAACAAGCACTGCAACAATGCAGGACTTCCCTCGCATCTTTAAGTGACGTAATTTCCGAAGATTGCCGAAGAAAAGCATTTTCGTTGTCAAGGGCGTTGCTAAGGGTTAAACAACGAATCTGGAAGGGTTGCGTTAAAAAAAATAACTGAAATATGCTTATAATTGTTCAGCCATTGATATTACTCAAAAACATGGTTGGCCAACTTTACTTTGCCTTTAAGTTCACTTGTCAAGGTTTTAGCGCATTTGCGGTTCATCCCCAATTCCAATAAAAGTGTCGTTTTATTCAACAACAGCGGCATTCTAGTCCAAGTGTGAGTTTAGTTAACATCCTGAAGGTACTTATTAACTAATAACTGTGCTTTAAATCAGCGGTCCCCAACCTTTTTTTGCCCCACGGACCGGTTTAATGTCAGACAATATTTTCAGGGACTACAACAAAATAATATGATATGACCTGCATGAAAAGTGTGGTATTTTCGAAGGATAATAATAAACACGAATCATGACAGAAGGAACGGCCTATCTGGCCGCAAACGCTCTCTGGTCGCTATGGTAATGTTTAAATGTGCCTTCAAAATAAGACACACCGCAAATTAGAAGTGCATGAAAAATACGACTCACTATCGCCGCATATTATGCTGAGTGGGCTTGGAGCGTGGAAATCTCCCGTTGAGATAAATCCGTATTTTAAGTCGGACTCCTGACTTACAATCTAGCGACTTTTCT
This sequence comes from Hippocampus abdominalis, assembly GCA_018466805.1. Lineage (NCBI taxonomy): Eukaryota > Metazoa > Chordata > Actinopteri > Syngnathiformes > Syngnathidae > Hippocampus > Hippocampus abdominalis. Next base: position 25,896,743 of record CM031695.1, read on the forward strand.
GGCGTTATTTGAGACCTTTGGAGTCTGCGTGGCGAAAGCACGTTGTTCTCAATGAGCAGCGCCGGGTGCTGTTGTTGCCCCTGTGGGCTGATCCCGCCAGGTTTACAATGTGGGCTGGATGTCAATGTTAATTTTTCGTTTTCTAAAATAAACTAAAAAAAACATCAACAAATAAAAATTACAAAAGAAAAAGAAAAAAAAACACCCCTCCCCAAGTAAATCGCAACTGCTTCAAATAATAACGGAGCATTTTCATCTTCACATCCTGGACCTACATTTATAACCACTGAATATTCATTGCCAGATCTTCTAAACTTTTCACCACAAACATTTGTTTGTAAATCATATCAAATAAAGTGAGAACATCATAAAAACCAAATCACACCTATTTGTTGAAACCAATTTTTTAAAAGTATATTTGATTAATTTTATGCTCTGTCAACAAAAATTCAAGCCCATTAAAAAAATAAATTAAAAAAGTCATACCTTATCCCGGAACTGAGTGTGAGAGTGGGACGATCCCAACAGCGCTGTCAAGACTTGGTTTGCTTTTTGCTCCAGCCACAGTGGAAGTTACGGTTTTATTACTCCATAAATACAGTTGAGTTGAATTGAGTTTTGCTTTCAAAGGAAACCCTGCCCATTTTTCATTCTAAACACACACACAAGCACACTCACGCACACACACACGCAAACTGTTTTTGCCCCGTGAGACAATTTGAACCCCCCCCCAGCCCCCCAAAATAAGATTTTTTCTGTCTTTTCCCCATTCATCCAAAGGGAATTCACATGACCCGAATGGAATCACTTCTCCCTAATACAGTGATCCCTTGCTATTTCGCGGTTCGTTTATCGCGGCTTCGGTGCATCACAGATTTTTTTCAAACATAATCATAAAAAAATAAAACATTTTTTGAAGTCCGCAAAAATCAGTGTCTAAGTGTTGTTTACTATGCGTGCTAGCGTGTGCGCACTCTGCTCAAGCGCGAAGGTCCACGTGGGGCACGTGTGTGTACGTGCACGCATGGGGCTTGCAGGTGAGTGTAATAATAATAATAATAATTCATTTTATTTAAAAGCGCCTTTCATGCCACCCAAGGACACTGTACATACAATGAGGAGATGCAATATAAAAATAGATAAAATATTAAATAGAAACAGGACATAAAAACACAAGACATGGGAAGTGGAGGAGATTACGTAATGTAGGCAGTCCTGAACAGGTGTGTTTTTAAACGGGATTTGAAAGTGGAAAGAGGTGTGCAGTTTTGGAGGTCCGAAGGTAGACCGTTCCAGAGCTTTGGAGCAGCGCGACTGAAGGCTCTGGCTCCCATGGTGCTCAGGCGGGCAGGGGGCACTGACAGGCGAAGGGAGGATGAGGATCTGAGGGAGCGAGTGGGGGTATACACCTGAAGAAGGTCGGACAGGTAGGGAGGGGCCAAGTTGTGGATGGCCATGTATGCATATAGGAGCAGTTTATAGTTGATGCGGTATTGGACAGGGAGCCAGTGGAGCTGCTGAAGGACAGGGATGATGTGCTGGTGGGAGGGTGTTTTTGTGATGATGCGGGCAGAGGCGTTTTGAACCAGCTGGATTTTATGGAGGGACTTTTGAGGTAGGCCGAAGAGGAGAGCATTGCAGTAATCTAGGCGGGATGTGACAAGACTGTGGACAAGAATGGCAGTGGTGCGGGGGGTGAGGGAGGGGCGAAGTCTGTTAATATTGCGGAGGTGAAAATAAGCAGTGCGGGTGATGGTGTTGATATGGGACTGGAAGGTGAGCGTGCTATCCAGGATGACACCCAGACTCCTAACCTGAGGGGAGGGGGACACTGAGGAGCTGTCAATGTTGAGGGAGAAATTGTTTATTTTAGATAAAGTGGATTTGGTGCCAAGAAGGAGAATTTGGGTTTTATTGGAATTTAATTTAAGAAAGTTTGTCGTGAACCATGTTTTGAGTTCGGAGAGGCAAGAGGTAAGGGAGGAGGGTGGGAGAATGGAGTTTGGCTTACAGGAAAGGTAGAGCTGGGTGTCATCAGCAAAGCAGTGGAAGTGGATATTAAATTTGCGGAGGATATGACCAAGAGGCAGGAGGTAGATGATAAAGAGAAGGGGCCCGAGGACAGATCCCTGGGGTACACCTGAGGTGACTGGGGAGGGCTTTGAAGTGAAGGATTTGAGCTGGACAAACTGAGTGCGGCCGGTGAGGTAGGAATGAAACCAACTGAGGGGAGTGTGGGAAAGACCGATGGAGGAGAGTCTATTGAGGAGGATAGGGTGAGAGATGGTGTCAAAGGCGGCACTCAGGTCTAGGAGGATGAGGATGGATGCTAAACCAGAGTCAGATGCTATGAGAAGATCGTTGACAATTCGGATTAGGGCAGTCTCTGTGCTGTGGCGGGGGCGGAAACCAGACTGAAAAGGTTCATAAAGAGAGTGGAGGGATAGGTGGGAGTCGAGTTGAGCAGCAACAGTTTTTTCGAGAATTTTGGAAATGAATGGAAGGTTGGAGATGGGGCGGGGGTTATCAAAGTTATTGGGGTCTGAGCCGTGTTTTTTCAATATGGGGGTAACAGCAGCGGTTTTGAAAAGTGAGGGGACAATTCCAGAAGAAAGTGAGGAGTGGATAATGGCACATATGATAGGAAGCAGGGAAGGGAGGCAGGATTTGACGAGGGATGAAGGGAGGGGATCGAGCTGACAGGTGGTGGGCTTGGATTTGTGAATGAAGTTGGATATTTCATTGGTCGTGGGTGTGACAAAACTGGAAAAGGGGTGACAAGGAAAAGAAGGTTCAGATGGGGAGGGAGCTGGCAGGTTTTGATGGAGGTGATGGGGAATCTTGAGGATTTTGTCGTTAAAGTAATCCATTATGGAGTTGCAGGTTGCTGTGGAGTACAGGTGGAGGGGGAGGGAGTTAGGTGGCTGGATGATTTTGTTCATGACAGAGAAGAGAGTTCTTGAGTTTCCTTCGTTGGAAAGGATGAGGCTGGAGTAGTAGCTGGATTTGATTTGTGCAATTTGTTCCTTGTATTGGGTGATATGGGTGGTGTACATGTCCTTATGGATGGTGAGACCGGTTTTCTTGTAGAGACGCTCAAGTTGGCGGTTTTTTGATTTCATGGACCTAAGAGCAGGTGTGAACCAGGGGGCAGATGTGGAGAATGAAGCAGTCCTGGTTTTCAGGGGGGCAAGAGAATTGAGAATATTTGTGAGGCAGGTGTTGTAGTGGGTGATGAGGTCGTCCGGGTTTGAAAGAGTGACTGGGAGCAGGGAACGGTCGATAATGGAGCAGAGGGTGTCAATATTGATATTTTTAGTGTTACGAAAAGTAATGAGGCGGGGGGTTTTGATTGTAGAAAGGCGGAGTATGGTGTTAAAGGTGAGGAGGAAATGGTCAGTAACAGGAAGAGCATCAGCAGTAGGCTTGGAGGGGGAGAGACCAGAGCAGCAAACCAGGTCCAAAGTGTGGCCTTTGATGTGGGTGGGGAAGTCGATGAGACAATGTATCCCAAGGCTCTCCAGACAGGATGTGAAGTCTCTGGTGAGTGGCAGGTTAAGGTTGTCCATGTGAATATTGAAATCTCCCAGCAAAATTAAATTTGCCGTGAGAGTGGATAGGAGTGTGATTAGGCTGGAGAATTCACTGATAAAATCGCTATGTGGCTTGGGGGGGCGATAAACTGTGGCGATGATGGTAGGCGAGGGTCCAGGGAGCTTAAAGACCAGGCATTCAAAAGTGAGTGTATGTGTGTTGCTCAGAGAAAGAGCGAGAGAGGAGGCTTATAAGAACTAAAGCAGGTCTCTTTCATCCTTAATTGTCTTAATTGACTAATCATTACACCCCAATCACGCTGATAAGCCGCTTGAGTTTTTTTTTTTAGCGAAAACGTACCGAATATTGCTAACAATCTTCCCGCTTTGTGACTGCTACTTGTAGCCATTAATCCAGACATCATCTTTGATTTTTAAAAATCAGCACAAATTATTTTATATATTTTTGTTTTGCTGGTTGAAGTCGTTTTAATATTGTGCTCCTGAGATAATGTTGGTGATTAGTTTAAATGCATTATTAGTTATTGATTTAATGTGATTTTATTTTTCAGTATCATACGGTTTGACATGGTCATTAAAAAAATATTTATATTTAATTAAGGATTTAATTTTATTTTTGAATTTCAGATGCACTTTAAATCTTTTCTGTTAGTTACTAAAGCTATTCTTTGTTGTAAGTTGTCCCATATTTCTTTCTTTTTTTATTCCCTTATACGTTAATAAATATACAGTGTCATGAAAAGGTGTACTTATAACAATTTTATAGGCAAATGATACTATTTATAGTCGTGCACAGTGAAGCTGCGGGAATGAATGAGAAGAGAGTCGCGTCGTAACCACTCTTAAAAAGCTGATTCAGAACGAAAGTTAAGCGCGTTGTAGCGCATATTTAGTCAATGACGTGTACACACATATATTTGATCACTTATTTTTGGACATTTTAGGGGAAGCTGAGCTTCCCTTGCAGCCTTAGAGCAATCGCCTCTGGTGTGTAGATAAGCGCGACTCTTGGGGGGGGGGGGGGGGGGCTCATGACGTCATGTTTGTTTCGTTTTCTAGCTTGCCGGGTGAAGAGAGTTTGTACGGCATCTAATGGGATTAAAAGGGAACTTCTTACCACCAGTTAAACTTAACTTTTTCAACCGGCGCTACATGTAGTATGTGTAATATTGCTTAATAGAAAATGGATGAGGAAAGGTGTCGAGACACACAGTTTTGGATACTTATAGAGGGTGAAAGGCAAGTGAAAACAATGATGGTGACGAGACGTAATTTGAAAAGGGAAGTTTAGCATGTTGAAGAGAAGAAAAAAAAAAAGCATGCAGGAGAGGTTGGTCACGGTGATGCTGCAAAAGAGGTGGTCACCATGTGTTTCAGTCGACATGAGCCAGAAGGTCTTTCTGGTCCGCGATGATAACGTGCGCTTTACTAATCTTTACATGTGTGTAGGAAAGCACGACTCATGGCATCATGTTTGTTTTATCTTCTAGCTTTTGCGGTGTAAGGGGTTTGTACGGCATCTAGTGTAATTATAGGCAGACATCCAACCACCAGTTAAGCTTCATTTTTCAACCAGTTGAAGAGGGAATTTCGGTCTGTTGAAAATTAAAAAAAAAAGAAAAAGAAAAGAGGAACAGGCAGGTGAGGTTGGACACAGTGATGCTGCGAAAAAGGAGGACATCATGTGTTTAATTCAGGAGAAAAGAGCAGAAAGGTCACGGGATGTTTAGAAAGTTGTTTGTAAGTCACAGGTACACATTTTGACTGAATAAATGTATTGTCACGATGCGTGGTGGAGGTGGACCCCAAAAAGCAGGCAAGAGGGAGGAGCAGGGTGTATTTGAAGAAGTGTATTGATAAAAGACAGAAAACTATCCATCCATCCATCCATCCATTTTCCGAACCGCTTGATCCTGACTAGGGTAGCGGGGGGTGCTGGAGCCTATCCCAGCTGTCTTCGGGCAGTAGGCGGGGGACACAGAAAACTAAATCCTAAACAAACAAAGTCCAAAGTATCAAACAAAAATCATGACTGAAGATAAAACATAACAATGACCTAAACATGACTGAAACAAACATGACAGCAGCCAACAAACGGCAACAATCAATGACCCGACACTGAGTGGTTGTGCCGGGAGTCCTTTTAAACAATTACATAACGACCAACAGGTGTGCAGCTGCAGGGAGAGCCTGACAGTGCCACCTGTTGGTCCCAAACCAAATCATGACAGGTATGTATTATTACTTGTACAGTGAAACTCCTCTAGAACGAAACCTACATGGGCGAAAATACCCCCTAATGTGAAAAAGTCTTCATGAGTGTTTCCCAGGAACTTTTATAGCATAGTAGTCAGACTTTGTTTCCCTCCCATCTGTTCCATGAGCTAGAAAGCTGCAGATGAGCCCTCCAAAAACAAATAAGATTATGCATCCGATGTGAAACAAACAAACAAACGCTCACAAAGCCATTTCCAAGCGAAATCTGAGGAGTCCCTTTTGAAAGAAGCATAGTGGCAATAAATGAAAACTTAAAACACACTTCGGTATTCTCTACCTCGAAATGTTCATTCCTCATGTATACTGTCCCGCACACTAATTAGCATATTCATTCATCTTCTGAACCGCTTTATCCTCGCTAGGGTCGCGGGGGGTGCTGGAGCCTATCCCAGGTGTCTTCGGGCAGTAGGCGGGGTACACCCTGAATCGGTTGCCAGCCAATCACAGGGCACACAGAAACGAACAACCATCCACGCCCACACTCACACCTAGGGACAATTTAGAGTGTTCAATCAGCCTGCCATGCATGTTCTTGGAATGTGGGAGGAAACCGGAGTACCCGGAGAAAACCCACGCAGGCCTGGGGAGAACATGCAAACTCCAAACAGGGAGGCCGGAGCCGGAATTGAACCCGGTATCTCTGCACTGTGAAGTCGACGTGCTAACCACTGGACTACCGGGCCGCCCCTAATTAGCATATAGATAACCTATATCTAATGTACCTATAAGATGAGGAAGAAATGATTGTTTCGAACCAAAATGGCCAATTTCGGTTCCATTTGGGGCACGAGTCCACAAAAATATCCACCCAATATTGTGTCCATGAGTGAAACTGGTGTTGAGGTGCTCTCCAGATGATACATTGAATGGGCGATTACAGTTAATATAAAGTTCAGGAAAAAACAATGACTTGGCAAACGTTTAATACTATATGTAATGAGTGTTGGGGGAAAGTGGCCTTCTTTCCCTTGCGTGTTCGTTGAATTTCGGACGAGGAGGATGTTGGTAATCCAAATACAGACTGGAGTCGATGAACAGTTTCTTCAAAGTTTTTAATAACAGAAATATTCCGGGCCCCCGCAGTTTACAGACAATGGCTGCGGTGGTCACGAGTGCAAAGAAGGAAGGGATTCACATCATGTTTATAGTATCAGAAGGGCGGTACCGAAACACAAGATGTGACATCAGAACTTTCGTTTCTACTAAACCGTTTCTTATCATGTGCCGAAAGACGGTGGGGGGGCCAAAACGAGGAGGATCTCTGCCACGAATAACGCTGGAGTTTGTTGACATGGGATTCCTATCTGTTAGTTGGATTTGAAAGAAACAAAGAATGTAGAATGTTGTTGGAGGTATTTCCTGCTCACTGTGATTACAATCACCTTTAGTGTCCCTCACCCCCACCACTTTTAGGGCCCCCCCTCCATAGGACTTGTTTAACACCAAAAGAAGAACTGTTGTCTCAAGTATCTGTGTTGCAACTATTAAGGGACTATGCCTTGTGTTGAGGAATTTCGCCTTACCATGAGAACTATTGATACTAATCTCTATAATGAACATCTGCTGAAGCACTTAAAACAAACAGGTAGTATTTTGCTTGACTCCCCTCTTGTCCTTGGGCAACTTAACAGCCCCAAAGATCTTCCTCCCAGTACTCCCATCCTTTCACGTTTTTGAAGGCTGTCAAGTTGCCTGGGAAAGGAGCTCCAATCTCATAATTTGTGCACAGCAGAGGTGGTCTGTACTTCGTCACCATGTCAAGATTGAACTGCATTGACCTTTCTTTGTCTCTGATTTTTACGTAAGGGGAAGGACTGCCTGCCCCTCATTTACATACTATGCCTATATAGACGTGTGACTGTATTTTTTCTGGGCTTCCTGATTCAAATCTGGACCCCTCAGGAGCCCGAATCGATTCGTAAACTGCAGTAAACTAAATTAAAAGCTTCGAAGATGACTGTTCATTGCCTCCAGCCTGTATTTGAAGAACCAACATTCTCCTCGTCCGAAAGACAACGAACACGCGGGGGAGAGTAGGCCGCTCGTCCCCCAACAAGTTCCTTATCACAGCGGGAGTGACAAGGTGCGACATCAGAACTTTCGTTTCAACTAAACCGTTTCTTATCTTGTGCCGAAGACGCCGCGGGGGGAAAAACGAGGAGGGTCTCTGGCACGAACAATGCGGGGGTTCCACAATGTTTGTGGGTCTCTACAAGGTCTCCAGTAGGGAGTGTTCCAATTTTAAGTGATGATTGCTTCAAGGACGCCAAGCTACGCTGCGGATTGTTGTTGTTGTTGTTGTTGAGCAACCTCCAACTGGGTCCCAAAGCGGCTCCCAAAGCCGCAGCGACCCGGTTACATGCAGACCCAGTTGCCGGCTGTTGACTTGACTGGGAACTGTTCGTAGCCCGAAGGCACGCCCAACACCGCTTGGAGGTCGTTCCCGAGTTGGGCCTACGCTGCGGACGGGAAAGTTATACATACAGCATGACTGAATATGAGCAGAATACACACTTCATGAGTATTTCACAACAAATGTAACTATCGTTTCACCCTCTTCTAAAACTGTTGATGTCATTTTACCTTGCGGGTACGTCATCATGCAGCGACAATGATGATTCATTGAATACATTTCAGAATTCGTAGTGGACAAAGTGAGGTTTTAAAAAGGGAATAACGGCTTGAATAAGTTTATTTGTTGTTTAAGCAAGTTTTACGTAAATATTAGCTGTGTGTGTTCAATGCACTACATGTTTGCACTGTGGTTGAGAGAGAAAAGTACAGTAATTTCATCTGTGCTGAATGTTACACATAGAGCATATTTGACAATAAAAGATGACTTGACTTGATATGTATTATTATTCATTAAAACACCAGTTTCTTGTTAATTTTTGGAAAACACGACAGTACACGAAACACTACGTAAAACACACTGCATTGAAACTATCAAAAAGGGACGTTAGTATTGTTTTCCCACGTTGCTCGAGCGCTCTCTTGTGGTAACCGAATGGTGTAATTTCAGCACATGTTCTGGCTGATAAACCCCGCCCTCTTCAATTCTTACACTGAGGCGCGTCATCACACGGCGACAAAGATTCTGCAACAAAAACAACAATTTTGTTCGGTTGAGATCTTGTTTTCAGTTTTATTTATTTATTTTTAGCACTAAGTTAGATTTAATTATTCAATCAATATCCCACGCCTTTTTGTCAATCAAATAAAGAAGCGGACGTTTTTATTTGTTAAAAAAAAATCTGCAAGTAATCTCTCTGCTCGTAAACGCGTGTGTCCGGAGCAGCGTCGCAAACACTCAACCATGCTCAAACGATTTGAAGTCAGATTTCCGGCGGATTGCGAAACTCTCCCTGATGGTTTCTGGTCAGCCGTGGACGTGTGGATAAAGAAACCTCACGTCGTCAACAAGCGCCTGTGCGGCGTCCTCGAGACCGAGGTTGTGGAGGGCGATGAAGAAGAAGCGCTGCGGTTGCTGCCGCAGGATGTTGTGGCGTGGCTCGGCGTCAGCGGCAGCCACGGCACTCACCGAACACCTCTCTCCTCTCGTGTTAGGACGTTTATCCCCAAAATCGACATATATGGCACAGGCAAACAGAAAGAGGTCGTTGTTAAAGGTAAAAGACGGAGTCGGAGGCAAGGGGAAACAACGACCACTTGTCTTCTTGACTTCTTGTCGCTGCCTTGCCTTGCCGTGATTTTATTTGTGATCTTGTTTTTCTTCAACATGTTCTGTTGACCTCCTCCTGGTGACGTCTCGTCTTGTTTACTTCTTGTCCTAAACGTGTCTCTTGTCTTTTCGTTGTCACCTTTTTGTTGACTTCTTGAGGTGTTCCTGTTGATTTTTCGTCTTCTGATATCCTTGTCTACTTCTCGTTTTCCAACGGACTTTTTGTTGCCATCTAGTATTGACTTCTTGTATCCTTGTCTTGTGGTTGAGATGTCTTTTTGTTGTCCTCTTGTCTTCTTGAGGTTTTATTGTTTTGCTGTATTGTCAACCACTTGATTTCTTGTCGCCTTGTCTTGCTGGTGTCTTGTTTTGGTCCCTTCTTGCCATCTTGTTGATATCTAGTTGACTTCCTGGCGTCATCTCGTCTTTGTCGTAGACTTGGACGGACAGCAGGTGACGTTTGTTCCCTTCGAGGAGTCCGAAGCGAGGCAGATGTCTGTGAAGAAGGACAACGTTTACAGCATCAAGCTGTGCCTGGTGGACTCCGTCCAATGGTCAGTGGCCATGTTTTCACCACACTCAACTGCAGAGGGTATCGGGCACCTATGAGGCAGGAGGCCCTTAATAAGAGTCAGATTGTAATGTTCAGGCGTTTTGTCATGAAATTAGGATTTTTGCCCCCCTTTTTTAAATAACTTTATTCTCATTTTTTAACTATTTAAAATGTGACACTATTTTTCTGACTTATCGACATTTTACGACTTCTTTGTCAAATTCTAACAGGGCTGTCATACGATTTATCCTCCGTCTTTGCACATATTATGACTTTTAAAAGACAAATAAGGGCCTCCCTCGCAGTAGTAGCTAAATGTTGCTGAAGATGATGCCTGTTAGGGCGTTGGAGCTGCACGTGCGGACGGCGGAGGCGTGGTACTCGGACGGCGTGGCCTACCCCAAGCTGGCCTGGCTGGCGGGGAACCTGCTGCCCAAACTGCTGGGCTGGGCCATCGCGTGCAAGAGCGGCCATTTCCCCAACACCCTGTCGCTGCTGCCCGTCGAGAAGTACAGCCTGACGTACCAAAGGCTCAAGGACAAGTACAAGGCTATGGTCAAGGTGAAGAGTTTAATTAACCCTTTCATGCACCAATAATGATAACCTGTAACCTGATAACATGATCATCTGTCCGATGTAGTGACCGCTGTCCCTGAAAGGGTTAAAAAAAAAAAAAAAGACAACATGAGAATAAAGTCATTATATTTTGAGAAGATTACAATTTTCTGACCATCCCAAAAAATATCTTGTTTTACAACTTTTTTCCGGTGGTTTGGCATCTTTAGGTGTGGCCCGAGGTGACGGATCCGGAGAAATTTGTGTATGAAGATGTCGCCATCGCTACGTACCTCCTGGTGGGTGCGTCCATTCATTTCCACAGATTGGACTTGAGCATCATTTTTCTTTTCTTTTTTTCTTTTTTTAAACAAACCCTCACCACCGCTGCCGCAGGTGCTTTGGTCCGAGGAGCGGGCGGAGCACGACGTGGACGTCCGCCAGTCCTTCGTGGACTTGGGCTGCGGTAACGGACTCCTGGTGCACATCCTCGCCAACGAAGGGGTGAGCTACACATTTCACACTTTTTGAGCCAATGGAGGATTTAAATCTCTGAAATGTGACGTTGAATTCAACTTTATTGTCAAGTTGTCATATTCCTTGACTTTTTTTTATTTTATTTTTTTAACAATTATCTGTTTTCTCATGATCCCTACTCATACTTTTTGCCTCAACATGTCTGACTGTTTATAGTGTATCATTTATTTATTAATTCAAGTCAATGACTCGTTCTTAAAAAGTGCTTTTTTTTTTTTTTTTTTTTGCATGGATTGTTCCTTTTTTCTGTAATATTTCACCACAATAACAAATTGCTCTTGTGATGTGTCATTCCATTTACAAACTTTATTTGACCATGTCAAAAATGTATTCCTGTTCATTTTTTTGTAAATTACTGTTACATTCTCCTCCAATTGAGATTATTTTTCTTGTGTAACATTTAGTATTTTATTCCGTAAAATATGAGGTTTCTCCTTCTTTCCCCTTGGCTTATTGACTTTTTTCCACTGCGTATAATGACTAATTTGTTTAAATGGATTGGCTTTTTTTTCTTGTAATATTCCACCTTTTATTATGACTAAATTACAACTTTACCTTTGTGAAATAGGGCCTTTTTTTAAACGTTATTATTATTATTATTTTTTGGTCACTTTTTCCGCAATTTTGACTTTTTTCTTTTAACTGATGGTTGTTTTTTTTTTTTTTTTTTCATGTTATGACTTTATTCTCGTGCAATGTAGACTTTTTCTTAACTAGGTTAGAAATCTTTCTTGGACTTTTTGGACTTTTTTTCCTGTAATTTTCTGACTTTTGTCCTATAAAATTAGGATTCAAGCTACAATGCATTTTTGGTCATACTACAGCTTTATTCTGGTGAAATCACGTCACCCTGACAACATTGCAACTTTATTCTATTATAATTGGGACAGATCTATATTTGTTTGGTTTGTTTTTGCTATTGCAGCACACTGGAAAGGGGATTGATGTCCGTAAGCGGAAGATCTGGGACATGTACGGCCCCGACACTGTGCTGCAGGTGAGCAAGAAGAAGTTGACTTTGCAATGTGATTGATTGCATATCATAATAATCATATCCATCATAAAAGCATGTTCCAAACCTAGTAAGGAGTTCAGTTTGGAAGCGCTGGACAGAGCAGCTTGATGTTTTCGCTAAGTTCCATTTCCTGCTGTTTTTTCTTTTTTTTAGGAGGAAGCCATCACCCCCGGCGAGAACTTCTTGTTCCCGGAGACGGACTGGCTGATCGGGAACCACTCGGACGAGCTGACGCCGTGGATCCCCATCATGGCAGCCAGGCGAGTCGTTGAGTTTCGACTTTGATTCGGAGCGATGGGACTTCTGGACGAAGGTTCGACGGCATTGGTGTGCTCTTGCAGGTCATCGTGCACATGTCGCTACTTTGTCCTCCCCTGTTGCTTCTTCGACTTTTTCGGAAAGTACCGCCGGCGAGACAGCCAAAAGTCTCAGTACAAGGAATACATCGACTTCATTGACGAAGTGAGCCGAGTCAGCGGCTTCCACACGCTACAGGACTGCCTCAGGATTCCCTCCACCAAACGGGTATGCTGCAAAACCTAAAAAGTGCCAAATACAGTCAAACCTCGGTTTTCGTCCATAATCCGTTCCAGAAGGCTGTTCGAAAACCGAAATTGTTCGAAAACCGAAACCCCGCTTTTTTAAAAATAAAAATATTTACTGAACACGTCTGCTCACAATGGAAAGCAGCACGAGGAAGCGTCACTTCCTCGTCTACCCGAGGAAGCGTCACTTCCTTGTGTAAGGAAGGCGAGAGGAGTCAAATGGTGCATTCAAGTGCGCTCAGTTTGTTCGAGAACCGAAATTTGATCGTCATCCGAGGCATAAAAAACTTGAAATTTTGGGTCGAAAACCAAATTGGTCGAGAACCGAGACGTTCGAAAACCGAGGTTTGACTGTAAAGCATGGAGACATTTTTTTATTTTCACTATATACATTGATTTTTTTTCTCTCTTTTAATTTTGGCCGGACTGAGAATCAAGTCAAATGTTTTTGTCCTGAATGGCTTTTTTAATTGTTTTGCATGCAGGTGTGTTTGCTGGGAAAGAGACGCACGTACGAGGCGAGCGAGGAAGCTTGGGCGGAGGATCGGCGAGCCGGTTTCATCCGAAGCCGCCGCGCCGAAGGCGGGGATCCCGGGGGTGGCTGGGAAACGGGTTTCCGGCCTCGCGAGCGAACGGAAACGGTGCGCAACTGCATGGCGCTCTCTCGGGATCTAGTGGACGGCGTCGTGCTACGCGTGGCCGAGGCCCTTTTGGGAATGTCCGAGGAGCGCCCGTCCTCCGGGGACTGGAAGCGAGGAGGTAAACAAACATCGAGGGCAGTCTGTGGATGAAAAGGCCAGACGTAAATCACATGCGCGTATAACGCGCTTAAATTGTCGGCCTGGAGTGGAATTGTTTCTCTGTTTTAGCACTGTGACTTTATTGTTATATTTCGGAGATGAAAATGCAACTTAATGTAAGTTTTTCCTCATGGAATGTCTTTACCATATTTTCCGCACTAAAAGGCGTACCTAAAAGCCTTCCATTTTCTTAAAAGCTCACAGCGCACCTTAAAACTTAAAACTTAAAACTTGTAAATTTCCAAATTTCCCCAGTGTGGAACAAATAAAGGATATCTTAATTGTTCCTGATTGTAAAGTGTCCTTGGGTGTCTTGAAAGGCGCTTATAAATAAAATGTATTATTATTATTATTATTATTAATCTTAAAATCCGTTGCGCCTTGTCTATGGTTATTATGGTAATATATCGACCTCAAAATGGCAAAATGACATGCTTACAACGCAGAGTTCAAAAGAGAGTTCAACGTTAACGAGTCATTGTTATAACTTGGTTACGTGAACTGTGTCGCTGCTTTATTAAATGTTTTACTGACATTTGATCGTTCTGTTGCAACGCCACTCAACAGCTAAGCTATCTTAGCTGTTGTCGTTTGTTCAAAGCTTCTTTGATACGTGACGTGGGTTGCGCAGGCGCCGATTGGTTGAACCACGTGTATGTGCGCGCGCTCACCCGCGCACATTTCCTTGACCGTAGCTCCATCTAGTGGATGCATTGCAGATTGCGTCTTATAGTGCTGTGCGTCCAATATCTGAAAAAAATTACAAAATAGGCCATTCATTGAAGGTGCGCTTCATAATCCAGTGCGCCTTTTAGTGTGGAAAATACGGTAAGTTGGTACAAATGTCGATTTTGTGTTTGTTGCCAAATTGTAACAGGCTATAGGGCTTTTCGACTTCAGGTCCTAAAAGCGCTGTGCACTGTTACCTCATTCATCCAATAGATGGATGACACAGCATCGGGAGCAACGGAGGGTTCAACATCTTGCTCAAGGACACTTCGACATGGTGGCAAATGGCCGGGGATCGAACCACCAACCTCTGCGTTGGCAAACGACCACTTTACCCCACTGAGCCATGCGTTTTGCTTTCAGGGAGCTTGTGTGTGGGCGAGGTGGCGGCGCTTTTGCCTCAGGACACGCTCAAGCAGCTCAAAAACGAATGCGGTGGCCTGCAGACGCTTCTCAAGAACAACCATCAAGTTTTTCAAGGTACGCTCAGCACACGTCACGTTTGTCACAAGCCGGTGAAATATTTTAATTTATCCTGATTGCACTTGAGAGTTCTTTCACAAGTCGTGTGTAATTTGCAGCAGGCGCTCCAATTTGTCTTTTTAGTGGAAGGCGGAACAGTGCGCATCCGAGACTGGCGGGACGCAAGGCCCCAGAGGACGCATGGTAAGAGGAAGGCGGCTTTGTCGCCCGGCGCCGTTAAAACCCGCCCGTGCTGGTTTGACCGCCACCACCCTCAGGGCTGCCCCCTACTGGCCGAAAAGTGCACTTTTGCTCACGGACTTGAGGAGTTGCGAGCGTCCGCCAGACCTGGGAGGAACAAGGCAAATAAGCACCTTTGAGCTTTGCATCATTCAAATCCGGTTTGATTTTTTTCTCGCCTTACCACCAAATGTTTTGCCTTCGGCTTTCAACGTTTTGCTTTGAATGCCCTTTAATTCTCAGAAGTTTTGAGCCGTTTTTTTTTTTTTTTTTGGGGGGGGAGAAAGTACGGTACAATTGAAAGTTTTTCTTGCAAAATGAAGACTCGATTTGTCTTTAATTCCACCATTTGTTCTGATAGTGTTCTGGCTTTGTGACGTCGAATTACTTCCTACCACTTTCTCTTTTTTTGCAAAGTTCTGACTTTTTTTTTTCTTATGATTCTCAAACTTAATTCTGGTAATGTTTTGACTTTTTTCACAAAGAAGGACAATTTCATTCTGGTAAAACAGCGATTTTTTTTCTGGTAACATTAAAATATTTTTTCTTGGTGAGCTAAAGTACTTTTTTTTTTTTTTTTTAATGGTCATTTGTAGCATTCTTTCAGAATAAACTTTTTTTCTGGTAACATTAAAAAAAAATTCTTGGTGAGCTACAGGACATATATTTTTTTTAATGGTAACTTGTAGCGTTCTTTCAGAATAAACTTGAAAATTAAATAGGTAGATTAGAAAATGGATGGACGGAAGATCAATATGGTAAAAGTATGGAAAAGAAAAAAGTCATCATTTTGCAAACTCAGGTGAATCTGTTGGTAAATATTTTTGCCAACCGCATTTTTCATAGGGGGTCTCATTTGAAAGCTGGCGTAGTGTAGAGTGTGAATTTGATGAGAAACTCAATGTCTTAAAACCCTTTTGTATTTTTAAAAAAAATTGTAGACCAGGGATGGGCGACCTTCAGCACATGGGCGCCCCCCTCCCACACACACACACACACACACACACCATTTTTGTATTAATTTTTTTTTTTTTTTTTTAACGAACTGCAAAAAAGCATAAAAATGCAGACAAACATACAATATACGTTTTCTACAGTGCGTTGCAAAATGGGGAGCAAAACACATACACCCACAATATATAAAACACAAATATAAAGTCGCGGGTGCCGAACTGCGAAGAGGCAGGGTTCATCTGTAGTTGTAATATCACAAATCACCACTAGATGGCAGACTTGCCTTAGTTGCACTTGGACTGATTCTTATATTAATAATAATAATAATTGCCTCATACTGCAGTACATGAGTAGGCCTAATAAATTTTTTGGGGTCGGATTTGCAACGATATGCACAGCAAACATAGCACATCAATAATATTACATTTTTGAGTGAGTTGATTTTTGCGTAAATGTACAAAAATAGTGAAGCAGTTTTGTGCTGACCTTGAAAGTTCATGTTCATGCAGGTGAACTGTGCACTGGGAAAAAAATATATATATAGCAAGTGGTTGTTTTGTTTGCTTCAAATTATTTGCTGTTGGCATTTAAGTTGCCTGTCCCTGCTCTGGACTGTGAGAAAAGCACCGTCTGTACCGGTAAAGATTGCCATCTACAGGGTGAAAAGCGCAATTGCAGCCTTTGAACGCAGGATGGAATAGACGGGGGTGCGTCGGTGCAGCCAATTTGAGCGTCGTCGTGAACGCGCACGCTAGACGAAGACGACCCTCTCGCGCTGTGGAGGCTCCTTCCTTCCTTCCTTGGCGGCTTTCGGAGGCGCGGCCATGGGCTTCTACGGGACCTTGAAGCTCATCTTCTACAAGGTGAGCCGGCGAGCGGCAAACATTTGCCACCCACACGAACCGAGAGATGCGCGCGCGCGTTGGCGATGACGAGGCGCTTTGTGGTGCGCGTGCGCGTGGCCCAATGCGGCTTGGAGGACGAGGAGAGCGCTCGTGACAAGAATCACAAGAACGACCACAATAAATGACAATAACCCGAATGTCATCTTGCGGATTGATTGCTCTCGTCTGAAATGCTCACTGGCAAAAAAAAAAGAAAAGGGGATTGTTGTGTGATGGTCAGCTCGCACGTGATGGGGAAGGTTTTGTGATGGCAGGACTGGACCATCACATTCCCTCTCTGAATTACTGACAGTGAAGTGACTCGATGAAAGATTCAATATGCACTTTTCAGCTTCAATTTTTCAACATTCAATCGCAAGATTGGCTGCAAAATGTCACTTCCGGCTTCCTCGGAGAGGCCAGGCCAAAGCAAGCGATGGAGCAGTTAGCCAACATGCTTCAACGTGATTGGTTGCCGTTGGATGCTGCAGCCTTGACTGCCGGACGGGCTCTCCTGGCGACTCAGACGTGACGTTTTGAAGCCCAGTGTTGAATTTCTGAATATTTTGATGGTAATGCAATTCGGTGTTGGTAATTCAAATTCAGAATCCGATGGAACAGATATAATTCCAGACGCCATGTTCCCCATCATTCATCATTACCGATCCTGTAATCACTCTGACGGGATTTTCCGTTTTTTATATTTGAGGAATTATCTAGGTCCACTGTGGAGAGCTACTTCTTGGGCGCGAGTTCAATACACACTTTTGAAATAATAATAATAATAACAAAAATAAATTACATACGCTCAGTTTTTACCTCTAATCATTGTTTTATGTTTTGTTTATCAATACTGTAACTCATTTATTTAAAGACTGATCATGTTAAGAATTTTGCGCAATGATTAAAAAACCGATAAATAAATCAATAAATC
This sequence comes from Hippocampus abdominalis, assembly GCA_018466805.1. Taxonomy (NCBI): domain Eukaryota; kingdom Metazoa; phylum Chordata; class Actinopteri; order Syngnathiformes; family Syngnathidae; genus Hippocampus; species Hippocampus abdominalis. The sequence goes on from CM031695.1 coordinate 25,914,464, forward strand.
TTCACCAGTGTTTAGTTTCAAATGATCACTTCTGCAACATTCCTAGAAAATCACAATGTTCCATCACTGATTACCTATATTTAAAATGGTCCCGCAAGTTAGTCATGTGGTCCTTGGGGGGCTATCTGGTACCACATTGGTGAACCCTGGTGTAGCCCAAGTTGAAAAAAGCTCCTATGAATTAGAAATGCTGGGTGATGCCTGTCTTGCTGTCTTCCCTTCAGGTCAAGAGGAAGCTGGATTACGGTCCGGACGGTCGGCCGTTTTCCTCAGGAAAGAAGCATTGCAGAGGCGACGCTTATTTCTGGTATGCTGGGATGCCGCGGCACTCCGGATGCTATCGGCTGTCGGCTAATGCGGCTTTTTCCAACCTTCCTACCTTCCTTCCTTCCTTCCTTCCTTCCTTCCTTCCTTCCTTCCTTCCTTCCTCCCTTGCGACTTGCAGTCCTCCCGGAGCGGTTCAGAGTGCACCCACGACATTTGGGGAGCTACGGCTGGCCAACGGGCATTCGGCTCAACGGCGTCGCGTCACCTCGGGCCCGCCCCCTCGCGGTCTACAAGATTGGCTTCACACCTTTCAGGTACCTTCCTCCGTCTCTGTTGTTGGCGTGTCCGAGCGTCTCTCACACACACACACACACACACACACACACACACACACACGCACACACACACTATTAATTTTTTTACATGAGGAATCACCATTAAATAAAAGTGACACAAAAGGGTTAGGGCCTGGCCGATTAATCGGCAAAAGGATATAATTGGCCGATATTAGTTCTTTTAAAATTGAGTTTTTGGGGGGGACAATTTCTTGTTCTTGTTCTTTTTTTTTTTTTTTAAACACTTGAATATATTACAACTTGAAAGAATGAGAATGTTCGAAGATAATGTTCAGGTTTTTCCCTCTGTTGTAAAAGTTAAACAAAAACCAAAGGACAAAGAAAGAGTAAAATTGTCAATCACTTTCATCTTTTATTGCTGTAAATGTTAATTCAGTTCATTATCAAGTTATGTCAATCAATTGGCTCATTCAGTTACGGGAATTTTGTTCTGCCAAAAATCAGACTCGGCCTAAAAAATAAAATAAAATAAAAAATATCCGAGGCCCTACTAAATTTGTAAATACCGAAATCTTGATGATGTGGTCTTAATTCACTTACAAATGGATGAACTGGTCTTGTTCTGATATCGAGTGGAGCGGAATTGAATTGTTCAATGGCATAGCTAGATGAACAAAACCCCACCGAACAAATAAAAACAAATTTTGGGCCGTCTGTCCATCCCGCTTGAAGATTTGTTCCGGTGTTGGTTCAATGTGTCAAGTGGACAATTGCGTCCTGGTGTGCAGGCGTGGAGCGGACCCGAGAGGCTGCTGGCGCTGGACCACTTGATTGAGGCGTGTGAAACGGGCCATCTCAAGCACGTGATGCAGCTCATCCAGCCCCACTTCCAGAGGGACTTCATTTCCCTGCTGCCCAAAGAGGTCAGATCGCCGACCACATCCACGCACACTTTTTACACACGCATGATGCCTGTGGGGCGGCCCGGTAGTCCAGTGGTTAGCACGTCGGCTTCACAGTGCTGAGGTACCAGGTTCAAATCCAGAGTTTGCAGATGCATGGCAGGCTGATTGTGCACTCTAATTGTCCCTAGGTGTGAGTGTGAGCATGCCCTGCGATTGGCTGGCAACCAATTCAGGGTGTCCCCCGCCTACTTGGGATAGGCTCCAGCACCCCCCGCGACCCAGCGGTTCATGATGCCTGTGCGTGTGTGTGTGTCCTCAGCTGGCTCTGTATGTGCTGAACTTCCTGGCTCCCAGAGACCTGCTGCAGGCCGCTCAGACCTGCAGGTACTGGCGAATCCTGGCTGAGGACAACCTGCTGTGGAGGGAAAAGTGCCGCGAGGAAGGTGAGCCGGCCGCCTGGCGCGTGGGCTGGAGCACCTTCGTATTCGAAACCAGTCATCAAAATCACTGACATGTATCATTTTTCATCTGGTGTTTACCGTATTGGCCCGAATATAAGACGGCCCTGATTATAAGACGACCCCCTCTTTCTCAGGACTCAAGGCAGAAAAAAGACTTTTTGAACACCAAATTAATTTTTACAGAAAATAATTACAGTACATCTGAAACAAATGATTATAACAATATATTTGAGAGAAAAAGCATGTTATTTTGCCTCATTTCTTAATAAACATTTAAATATATAAAGTGCAATCACATTCGTCAATGAATGGCTTCTGGTTTTTGAAATGTAAATGACATCCAAACTTCTCCTCAGCTGCCGGTTAACCTGGCCGATCTTCGACCCACTTTTCTCCAGATTGTCGCTACGTTTCTCCGTTTTCTGTGATCGCTTCTATTATTTTCTTCACTTTTCTTTCTTACCGCTATTTTTTATTTTTCCTCTTCGTGCTACCGCTATTTTAATTTTTATTCTTCGTGGCAGGGGTTCACTTTGGCTGGGGAGTCAAGTTCAGCATTCGCTTCAATGATATCTGGCGCCATCTAGCGTCGTGAATGGGTATAACGTCTAGACCCCGAATATAAGACGACCCCCACTTTTTCAATTGAATTTCAATGCAAAAAACACCGTCTTATATTCGGGCCAATACGGTATTATCTGTCGTGCATAGACGTGTCCGAGTGCGCGTCACCTCGCCGCAGGAGCTGCGTCACGTGGAAGTCGACGTACATACGACAACACCGCATCGACACCAACTGGAGGAAGGGGGACGAGCGCCAGGCCAAGGTACGCTTACGAGCGCCCGCGCACACGTGAACAGGGACTGAGTGCATGTACCCGCAGGTGCTGAAAGGTCACGACGACCATGTGATCACATGTCTCCAGTTCAGCGGTGACCTCATTGTCAGCGGCTCTGACGACAACACGCTCAAAGTGTGGTCGGCCATCACTGGCAAGGTGGGAGTATGGGCGCGCGCGCGTGAGTGCCACAGCGCAACTTAGCGTGGGGTGTGCACACTTTTGCAAACACGTGTGTATTTCCTGACCTGTGGTCAGTGTTTGCGTACGCTGACGGGCCACACGGGCGGCGTGTGGTGCAGTCAGATGGCGGCCACCGCGGTGATCAGCGGCTCCACCGACCGGACGTTGCGTGTGTGGGACGCCGACAGCGGCCAATGCGTCCACGTGCTGCACGGCCACACGTCTACCGTGCGCTGCATGCATCTCCATGGCAACCGGTAACAAAACATCCAGTTCTTTGTACTTGAATTGCGCATTGATTTTTGAGTTTTCGGACAACTTGTACTCCTGAGGTTGGAAAACGGATTCAGCGGCACGTTATGATAGGAGCGTCCGAGTTTTTTTCCAGGTGTGTTTGTGCGCCTTTCAGGGTGGTGTCGGGCTCCAGGGACACGACCGTGCGCGTGTGGGACGTGTCGAGCGGTCGCTGCGAGCACGTGCTGACGGGCCACGTGGCGGCCGTGCGCTGTGTCCAGTACGATGGACGCCGCGTGGTGTCGGGGGGCTACGACTACATGGTAAAGGTGTGGGACCCCCAAACGGAGGCGTGTCTCCACACTCTGCAGGGACATACCAACCGGGTGTATTCACTGCAGGTACACGTACACACACACACACACACACACACACAAGAATCAAAGTGGGGAATTTCTTTGCTGTCCACAACATAATTTACAGTAAATGTTTGTGTTGTCATTTGAAAGTGGGCATGCACTCACTTGGGTGGACCGACTCCATGAAAGACCCCATCGAAAGTCCCTCCCACACTACACCTCATGAATAGAGTGAAACTCCTCTACAACGAAATCATGTTTGCAGCAAGAATTTTTTCACAACAGGGGACTTTTCACTATAGCAAATTTATCTCAGATGTAAACACACACACACACACACACACAAACGTATGTGTACTCTTTATTTTTATTCCAATAGTGCATAAGTATGAGCATACACTTGACACTTCATATAGCCAGCGTAGAAAGAAAAAAAGGGAAAAAATTGCAAAATTTACGATCAGCATTTACTTTCACTTACATCAATTTCTTGCATTCTTTTATTTTGCTTCCTTCATCTTTCATTTTGTTTACTTTTACCCTGTCTTCAAGCGTCAGAGCTCTTCTTTTCTTAACTCCTTGGCATGCAAAGGTCCGTTTTGTAGCCATTTTAGCAATGCAACGTTCGTGCTGCGTCTGAAACTAACAAAAACAAATACTTCCTGTACTACTGCGCATGTGTAAACCAGTGTGGTGTTTGCTGTTGCCGTTTCCGAGCTAAACAGTAGGAATCGCTGTAGGCTGAAGTTGGATTAGACTTTTGCGGAAGGCTCGTTTTCATTGTAGTGAATCTCGTTGCGGGGCAAGGGCAGAGAAAAATATTTCATATTACGCAACAGGGTGATTTTTCATTGTAGGGGGAGCAGTGAAGTGGTAATGGTTTTAATGCATGAAGGTTTTTTCACACTAGGGGGTATGTTGTCGTTTTCATTGTAGAGGAGTTTCACTGTATTCTTGGATTATCTGAGTGTCCCTCCATTGGAAGGGAGGGGAAACATGTCACGTCTCAAGATTTTCGTCGGTTACATATGAAAGTTTGACATTTGGGGAGATTTTTGCAAGAATCATGGAAGTCAACGCACAAGATTTGCTTTTGTGGGGGGCACATGAAATATAACTTGAATGAAGATGACTTTGTCCTAATTGGAAACTTTGAAAGGCCCGATTCACATACTGTAGGTCTGCTTTGTGCAGTTTGACGGCGTCTTCGTGGTTAGCGGCTCGCTTGACACGTCCATCCGAGTGTGGGACGCGGAAACAGGTGGGATGTTTGATGAAGGAATGGGCCGGCCTACGAAGGGCGGGCTATGATTTCCACCGCCCGTGTCTCCCCGCAGGCAGCTGCGTCCACACCCTGACGGGCCACCAGTCGCTGACCAGCGGGATGGAACTGCGGGACCGCATCCTGGTGTCCGGGAACGCCGACTCCACTGTTCGCGTATGGGACATCCGAACGGGACGCTGTCTTCACACTCTGCAAGGTGAGGTCATCGGCGCCGTGACAACCGAGCCCGTCACTGACGGTCCACCGTCGTCTCCGCCAGGTCCCAACAAGCACCGGTCGGCGGTGACGTGCTTGCAGTTCTGCCGAGGTCTGGTCCTGTCCAGCTCGGACGACGGCACGGTCAAACTGTGGGATCTCCAAACGGGCGCCTGGCTGCGTGACGTGGTAGCGCTGCCGAGCTGCGGATCCGGTAAGCAACCGTTTCCACACACCTTTTGTGTCGCATGGTGCGATGCTTCTCTAAACGTAGCTTGCAATCAATTTGTAGTATGCATAATTATTAGCACTCCTAGTAAAAATATTTTAGAAGCCTTAAAATGATACTTAAAATTTGTTTTTTAAGAAGTACTGTATATTCTCATACCAAAATGTATACACTGTAAATTTCCTAGCGCAGGGGTCCCCATTTTGCCTAACGGGCCGGTTTAATGTCAGATAATATTTTCATGGACCGGCCTTTAAAGCCCGGATAAATACAACAAAATAATTCGATATGACCGGCATGAAAACTGTGGTATTTTCGGAACATAATAAACACGAATCACGACACGAGGAACGTCCTATCTGTCCGCAGCACTCTCTGGTCGCTATGGTTAATGTTTCCACGTGCCTTCAAAATAAGATAGACCGCAAATACAAAGGAGGATCCGGTAATCTTTCAAAATAAAACATCTTCAGATTCCGAAATGAATAAAACGAAAGTAATGTACGTTATGTCTTTTTTCTGTGCGACCTGGGATCAAATGATGCACGGACCGGTACCGGTCCGCGGCCCGGGGGTTGGGGACCTCTGTCCTAGTGGACATTTTACTCTCATAAAGCTATTAGGTCCCAGTCCAAATAGAGGAAAATTGACCCTTGGAAGAGAGTACAATTTACTGGAAGTAGTGGATTCAATGTACTCCAAATTATTCAATATTGGAACATAAGTCACTCACCCACATTTTACAATGATGTGCCCGGAGTACCGAGTGAAGAGATTTTGATCCATTCTGAAGATTCACTCCCGCTCCAGTGCCGCCAGTGTGACTCTGTAAAAATGAAATACCAATTATATAATTAGTACCAATTGTACTTTTTTGTTGTTGTTTTTTTTATCATTGAAATTTAGCATGAATGTTAACAACCCACTTTTCTGTCGAGTGTCAAATTTTTCAAGACATTTATTTTCACTTTTGCGGGACTTTAAAGTTCAAAGAGTCAAATTTACCCTTCAAGTGGTTAGCGCGTTGACCTCATAGTGCAGAGGTCGTGGATTCGACCTCGGCTCTGGCCATCCTGTGTGGAATTTGCATGTTCTCCCCGGGCCTGTGTGGGTTTTTTCCGGGTACTCTGGTTTCCTCCCACATTCCAAAAACATGCATGGCAGGCGGATTGAACACTCAAAATTGTCCCCAGGTGTGAGTGTGACCTCTGATGGTTGTTCGTCTATGTGTGCCCTGCGATTGGCTGGCAACCGGTTCAGGGTGTCCCCAGTCTACTACCCAAAGACAAAAGTCTAAAAGAATCTAAAGCAGGTGTATGAACGCAATAATCAATTCCATTCCCTCGGCGCGCCGGCCAGGTGGCGTGGTGTGGCGCATCAAGGCCTCCGACACCAGGCTGGTTTGCGCGGCCGGCAGCAGGATGGGCACCGAGGAGACCAAACTGCTGGTGCTGGACTTCGACCTGGACGAGCAGCAGACGGACCAGAAGGGACAGACCGAGTCGGACCAAGATTCCGTCGCGGAGGATTCCGTCCATTAAAAAGGGATTTTTCCCGCCGGACCCGATCGCAAGGTGACCCGAGTTTTGAGGACGCAAAACATTTTCCAGCACCGGAAAGTGCTGACTTCCTATTTGCTGCTAACCAACTGGGAACTCGGCGTCGGACCGACAACTGTGTTGTCATGGTCCGAATGGTTGACACCCCCCATTGCACGCTTTGCAGGGATCGTTTCCCTCTTTTGGCTCCCATCCATCAATGCACTTGTTAACTTTTCCGTGGCCAAAATATTGTGCTGTCATGAATTAGTGTGTTGTTTGGGGATTGAATTGCCTGTGAAGAGTGGCAATGTGATTCCCCAATCAAAGTGTTTGAACTGAAATGCATAAGAATCATCTGATTATTCTTCATAATGAGAACTTTATAGCCACTGCCTGCCAGAAATGAAGCTAAACGCTTGCATCAACAAGACAGACGCAGGTGTGTGTGTGTGTGTGTGTCAGGGCTTCAACTAACGAGTATTTTTAATAATCGATTCATCTGTCAGTTTTTTTTTTTCATTTACCCTGGAGAACCCAGGGGGTCAAATTTGGCCCCTATAAATTCTGCTATTCAAATGCTACCCTTAAATCCCAACGGGTCAAATTTGGCCATTATCCTAAATTAGGATTAAGGCATTGAATATTTGAAAAAAAAAAACAAATATTTTGGTGTTCAGTGAACATATAGCAGTCATTTAATGTACAATTCGTCATTTTCCAAAGAAGAAAAGGGTTCTTGGGTTCTCCAGGGTTAAATTCCCATCCCTTCATTCCAAAACAGGATCTTTCTGCTTTGGTCCGTGGCATCCGTCAGAGGATGGCGATGTTTGTTTTCCAGAGTCAAAGGAGATGTTTGAAAATGTCTTTATTTGAGAAAAAAAAAACCACCAAAAAAAAAACGGCCTGCTTTCACAACGGACGTCACAATAACTGATGACAGTTTGAATATGGACTAATTGAAGTCAATGTCGCGAAACGATTTATCGATTTTTCTGATGATTCATCAGTTAATTGTCGCACCTGTAATATGTGTGAGAGAGCTCATGTAAATAAAAGAAAAGCGTGTACAAATGCTTTTGGTACACAGTGCAAGCTGTCAGTCAAGATGACTTTTTGAAAGATGTTGAATGTTGAGAAGAGGTTTATTTGGGTGCGAAAAAGGGGGCACAGCTGTGGCTCTGGCAAACAAGGTCAGCGCAAGTCGTCGCGGCGAAACGCGGCGGACGATTGCGCCGTCCGCGGCGCATCACCTGATGGTTCGGTACATCATGAAGTCGACGGTGGTGCATGGCGGGAACTTGCCCACGGAGCTCTCCTGCACCGGCGTGTACACTTTAATCTGCCGCATGTGCGTATCTCGGCCATTCTGGTGGTTGGCCAGCACGGCGATCTGGATCATGAAGGTCCGGACGGGCTCGTTGCTCAGCTGGTTCAGGAGCGACACGTGAATCCAACCGCTGGGCTCCACCATCTCCAACTGCTGCAGAGCCAATGGAAGACAGCCACATCAGGTACGTGCGGCGGCTCTCGAATGACGTCAAGAAAGATCGAGTCCAAGTAGAGCAGGGGTGTCAAACTCACTAGACATTGTGGGCCACATACGGCTTTGGAAGAAGTCAAGTGGGCCGGACCATTAAAATTATACCATAATCTGCTATAAATAACCAAAATATCATGTATTTCCTTTGTTGGCAAAAGCTTGTCGCTTTTCGGGACGTACCAGTTCAGCCGCCTTTATCATGCATCGTTTAACAAAGTCACCGTCGGAATACGGCTTTGATGCTAATGCTATTTCGCTAGCAATTAGGTAGCTGGCTTTTACTGCTGTGTTGGGTCTGTCTCAGTGACTGACTGAGACTGCTGTTGTCTTATTCTTCTCTGATCAAAACAATGTTGTCTTCTACTCTGATCAAAACAGTGTGCCCCTAGCGGATGATCAATGAATTGCAGCTTATTTAAAAAATTCATTCTGTGTCTTTTATGTATTTTTTTACTTTTAAATTATCCTGCGGGCCTGATCGAACTTCCTTGGGGGCCGGTTCTGGCCCGCGGGCCGTATGTTTGACACACTTGAAGTAGAGCAATGCGGCGAGACAAAGTGCACTGTGTCGATTCGTTTTGTAAAACACAGTCAGCTTCAAGCAATACAATCGCATTAATTGTGTTGCAAAATTGTGCATTTGTTGAATGTATTAATGCTATTATGCCACCGAAATTGGCATGTGAGTTGATTTGAACTCAAAATATTTGCATCTCACATCCTCTACTCCCATTTGAAATGAATAGAAATGCAATTAATCCATTCAACCCCCACCCCCGCCCCCTCCCCCAAAAAATCTCATTTTTGTTGTGCATTTTAATGAGGAACAATTACACTTCATATGCAGTGGATGCATTCGGAACCATTCACTCAATCCCAACTTTCGAATCACAGGCAAGTGAGGATGCTAGCCAAGCTAAAAGCTATGATGGACAGACCTTCCCACCCCCTCCAGGCCACCCTGACAGCACTGGGCAGCTCCTTCAGCCAGAGACTGATACACCCGCGTTGCAAGAAGGAGAGGTCTGCCGACTGCTGTCAGGCTATTAAATAGACAGACCTGAAAACCTGGACTCACCCCCACTCACCCATTTTTTAAAATGCTTCTATTTATATTTTATACTTATTTATGTACTTTTTGTTCTTCTCCTTCTCCCTTTCATAAATTTGCTGCTGTAAATTCTCCATTGTGAGAAAAAAAAAAAGAAAACGTTTTCTTATCTTATCTTACCCTGACTTCATGCAGGTCGTGGAAGTTGTTGCCCACTCGGACGGAGATCTTGCTGGGCGTGTAGCTCTCATCCGACTTGTAGTCGGCGTAGATGCACAACATCTTCACCATGGTCCTCCTCCTGCATGAACGTAGCGGTGAGACAACAAAACGGTGTCGTACATACGGGGAGCAAGCACACTAGCACAAACCTAAACTGGATATTGACCAGATGCGGTTGGGATCCGTCAGACTGCCAGTATGTCTCCAGGTTGTCGTCCCTCAGCTGGTCCACGCCGAACCCTGAGGGAGGGGGGGCATCGCGGTCAGGTGGTGTCCGACCACGGCTGACATTGACCCGGATGACTGACAAACGTGCGTACTTTGGTTGGGTTTTCATCATTCTGGCCATTTTGCATGTTTCAGGTTATTGATACATTGTTTTGTTAGGTCAATGATTTCAAGTTTGCTATTCCATTATCCTCATTTTTGGTTTTGTGGGGAAACCTCCGCGGTCCTTGGGTTCTGAAACTTTTAGAGCTGCGTGCTGACCCGGTTTGCAGGAGGACAGCGACCACACAGCCTGTGAGCCGATCTCCCGAACGGTACCGGTCCTTTCCAGCTGCTTCGGATCGGCTCCGGGCGGCGTCTTGCTCGGCGTGGCCATCGCCTGATGAGGCAAAAGGGGAGAATGTGAGAGCACAAAGCGGACTAGATCAGGGGTAGAAAACTCCGGTCAAAGAGTGCCGCGGTCCTGCTTGTTGTAGAACTTCCCTCTTCTAATACGCCTGATTCAAATGATCAGGATCGCCATCCGGCTTTTACAGAGCTTGTTGATGAGCCATTCTTATGAATCGGGTGTATTGGAACAGGGGAAACTTCGAAAACAAGCAGTGCCGCGGCTTTCTAGGACCGGAGTTGCCTACCCCTGGACGAGATGATCGGCTGTAGATGTGAGGAACAGAACCTGGTTGACACACATTTGCGTTGCTAGTTTTCACCTTTGTCAAGTCTGCAGTCAGCGTTCCCGACTTTTGACGCAGTTCCTACGACGAGCCTCTGCTGCTTCTAATCAACATTTGATGTGGAAAAGTTGTGAAATTCCAATATTGCAATTCAAAATATCGCAGGAGACGCTTCTGCTTGTTGCTTTACTTGTTTGAATGATTTTGCGCTTGGCGTGAAACCAGCTTCACATGCATTACCGCCACCTTCCGAGCTGGAGGGGAGAGCAGTTGAACGGTATGAAGTTGCACAAATATAATCGAGACTGTTCCTGCTGTTTTCCTCTGGCATTTACAATTCTATAAATGTTTAAAACCTATCTTATGTGGTACTTGACTTTTTGCGGCCTCCTCAACCCAACTTTTGATAATGAAGAGAAGGGAATGTGGATGGATGGGTGCATTTTATTTCTTATTCAAGAATAAATGAAATGACTGGTAGATGTTTTGTTTTGCTCTAAGATGAGCTTTTCGGCATAAATGTTTTGCTTTGTGTTGTGTTCTTCAGTGGTTAAATGTACTACCTACAGTTATGGTCCCCAAACGCCCCACTCGGACGTACTGACGTCACTTCCAATCGGACGTCGTCCAATCCGGTAGGTGCCGCCGGTGCCATGTTGTGATCGTTGAGGAAATCGATTGTGGCCGAAGTTCACTCAGCAAAGTGGATCCAAAACTCTATTAAAAGCGCATTTTGACAGCGGCCATGGAGGTAAGAAGAAGTATGGCGCTGATTGACGTAAAAATAATAATGACGTTTGTCGTCATACGTGATGACTGGTGGGGACAAAAACAACAAAAATATTGGCTGTCAAACTCAGAAGGGTTGTCAGCAATTGTGATTGTATTTTAATTCGCGCGGTTTTTCGTACGTGTGTGTTGTAATCCCGTGAGCACATCTTGAATTGAAAAAGATTAACTTTGTACAGTATTTCTATTTGCTGAGCGCGATGCAACACATGCCGGATGTGTTAACGTTTGTCAGCGTAAAAGCGCACGCTAATGAAACTGGAGTTTGACAGTGAGCGTTGCTGAGTAACGATTTCTATACACAGCGGCGTTGTGTAGTAATATCGACTGTTGTCCAAGTGGGAAGGGATTAATGGTGCTTTTACTTTGAAATAAACCTGTCGACATATCCGATGTGGCGTTTTGCGTACCTTGACTCCTCCTTCCCCATCCGTGTCTCGGGTTCCATTGAGCAACCTGGGCTGTGCCAGACGTCGGCGATTTGTGTAGGACGCGACGGTCACGCTTGAAGTCGTTTGAACCGGCGGTGACATGCCCGGAGCCTGACCGGCGTGTGGCCGCTGACTGGGGAGAGAGAGGGCGTTCGTTTTCGGGGCGGACACAAGCATTCGAATGACCGCCGAATGAGCAGCAGTACCGCAGCCTTGCGTCAAATCCGGCTAAAAGCTAAACGGCCGCACGACGTGTGGAGAACCACGTTAGGAGGGGTTATTTTGGGCGTCCACATGTTGGATTGCCGCTGCTGCTTCTGTTGGCTTTCTCTCGATTTTGTCAGAAGCAGAGAGCGACAACATTATTGTGGTTATTAAGCAACGACTCGCCGTTACGTTTTTTTTCGGGGGTTGGGGGGGGGGGGGGGGGGGGTGATGGACCTGAATTTTTACTCCCATCTTACCGGCGGAAGCGGGCAGCACGACGGTGTTCCAGAGTTCCTGGACCCGCAGTCCTTCAACGGATTTGACTCAGACAACAAGGTGACCCTATTGTGTTGAGTCGGGGGGGGGGGCTAATGTCATTTGTCATCCATGCCAAGCTGATTTCATTCATTACAACGGCTTGTTTCCATCTTGTAACACGCTCCTAAATGTTTCAGTTCCCAGGTGGCAATGACAACTACCTGGCAATATCCGGGTCGGGTCACCCCTTCTTGGCTCCGTCAGAGGTAAGTAAACCTTCCAGTAAGTTCCGTTTCATTTGACTGTTACTACTGGTGCTCCTCTTCCCACCCTGCAGACCTTCCACACTCCCAGTCTGGGGGATGAGGAGTTCGAGATCCCTCCCATCTCCTTGGACCCGGATTCGTCCCTCGCTGTTTCCGACGTGGTGTCTCATTTTGGGGAGCTGTCGGACACCAGTCCCTCCGACAACGTGGTGGTCCCCGGGAATGCCGTGGTGGAAGGCGACGACCCATCTTTCGCCTCCACTTTTGTCCACCCGCCATCCCAAGGTCTGGAGCACCTGAGTCTTGGAGTCATCAACCAGTCTGGAGGCGCCCTGCTTGGCTCGTCCCTGGGAATGGTGAGGACGTTCTACGTCTGAGCTGCAGTCCGCCGGACGCACGCAAACACGATCCTTTCCTTCCTGTACGTACAGGATTTGGGCCATCCCATCGGCTCGCAGTTTAGCAGCTCATCTCCAGTCACCATCGACGTTCCACTCGGAGACATGAGCCAAGGCCTGCTGGGCTCCAACCAACTGACCACCATCGACCAGTCGGAGCTCAGCGCTCAGCTGGGTCTCGGCTTGGGAGCTGGGAATATTTTGCAGCGCCCTCAGTCGCCGGAGCGGCCGCTATCAGCCACGGCGTCGCCCACCAGCTCGCTGCAGGATGACGACATGGACGACTTCCGGAGGGTGAGATTCCTGCTCAGATTTCTTTGAAAATTAATCGGAGGATGAATGGAAAGGAATCATATTCAAGTATAAATATTTTCCTTTTTTCATAAGCAGTCGTGGAACTTGTGAATGGGGCTTTTACTGCAATATCATAAAAACTTCAGATAATCAAATGATTTGGATTAGGTGTGGTTGTTTTTGTCGTAATGACGCTTTATTTATGTTGCCTATTTGGAGCCAGCCTTCTGTTTTGTAAATTGTGGTTTACAGTCAAACCTCGGTTTTCGTCCATAATCCGTTCCAGAAGGCTGTTCGAAAACGGAAATTGTTCGAAAACCGAAACCACGCTCTTTTTAAAATAAAAATGTTTACTGAACACGTCTGCTCACAATGGAAAGCAACACGAGGAAGCGCCACTTTTTCATCGACCCAAGGAAGCGTCACTTCCTCGTCGTGTAAGGAAGGCGAGAAGAGTCAAATGGTGCATTCAAGTGCGCTCGGTTTGTTCGAGAACCGAAATTTGTTTGTCATCCGAGGCAGAAAAAACTCGACATTTTTGGTCGAAAACCGAATTTAGACGAGAACCGAGACGTTCGAAAAGCGAGGTTGGACTGTATTCCTGTCAATTCTCGTGGAAAGTTTCCAACTTTGAACATTTGTCAAGCCCACTTCTCATGTGATGCGACACGCTGCTTCTCTCCCCGCCCATCAGAGCATCCTGGTGGATTCTCCAGTCTCTCAGACCTACTGCCCCGGCGTCATCTCCCTGGACCCCGCTATGGCCGAGTCGCCGTCATCCGGCCCCACCTCCGGCGCCTCGGCGCTTACCGGCCGGAAGGGAGGGGGTGGCAGGAGCGGTAAGACGGGGAAGAAGAAGGAAGACCCCAACGAGCCGCAGAAGCCTGTCCCGGCGTACGCTCTCTTCTTCAGGGATACTCAGGCGGCCATCAAAGGACAAAATCCTAAAGCCACCATAGGAGAAGTTTCAAAGATCGTGGCGTCCATGTGGGACAGCCTCGGCAAGGAGCAGAAGCAGGTCATGCGCTCAATATGTCTGCTGTGCTACCTTGACTTTCGAGTGACTTTGCGGGTGACGAATGGTTCTCTCCTTTCTTACAGGTTTACAAGAGGAAAAATGAATTAGCCAAGAAGGATTACTTGAGAGCACTTGCAGAGTACAGGGCCACCCTCAATTGTCAGGTGCGACGATGGTGTTATTTTACTCGTGAGAGCGCTGACACGTTTTAATCTCCAACCGCTTTTATTTCAGGTCCCCATTGAAGTGTTGGATTCAGCGCCGTCGCCACCTCCAGCGGCGCCTACGGCCCCGCCCCCATCTCGCCCCACCAGGGCCCAGCAGTACAACCCCGAGGAGAACACTATCACCAACATCTGCACTTCCAACATCATCTTGGACCTGCCCCAAGTCACCACCCGGTCACGCACAGGCGCCATCAGACCGCAACCTCCACCCGAGTCCAACCCACCCACCGTCGCCAAGATCATCATCAAGCAAACGCAGCTCCCCTCGGGCGGCGTGTCGGTTACGGCCATGCCCGCCTCGTCGGCACGACAGCCGCCGCCGCTTCAGCAAATGCAGAGCACGCCGCCGCCACCCAGGTTGCAGCAGATGGTGCACGCCCAAGCGCCGCCACCCCTGCAGGCCAAGCCTCGGGGAGGCGGCGCCGTGGCTTCTGCGGCTCCGCCGCCGCTGCAGATCAAAATAGTTCCGTCGGTACGGCAGGCGGATTCGCTGATTGTGACATCGGCTTGTGAAACGTCGGATTTGGCCAAGGTGCCCAGACAGTCGGCCGCTGCAGTGACAAGAGGAGAGGAAATGATGGAGGCAGAGGAAGGGGTACGTTTAATTTTGTCGTTTGACCGCCAGAGGGCGCCGGTGACAATGTTAACCAACCCTGGGCAAAGCACACCCATCCACAGTCTCTGATCAGCCCTTGCAAAGTTTTAGGAAGTCAAA
Organism: Hippocampus abdominalis; assembly: GCA_018466805.1. Taxonomy (NCBI): domain Eukaryota; kingdom Metazoa; phylum Chordata; class Actinopteri; order Syngnathiformes; family Syngnathidae; genus Hippocampus; species Hippocampus abdominalis. Next base: position 25,929,576 of record CM031695.1, read on the forward strand.
ATAAAATGTAGTGATGGCGCAGGGACATTGGCATGCTGCAGCACATACACAATGAATGAGCTGGTCCAAATGCCAAGTGCAGTGTGAAAAAAAAGCCTTTCAAGGTTGTGGTTCAAAACAGGGCTAAAGTCAAGTCCACCTTTTATCAAGTCCAAGTCCAGATGAGATCAAGAGTAAACCTTAAAACAGAAAAAAACAATTTTCATGACCACATCATTAGAGAAATTTTATTATGCTCAACACTCTTCTTTGAACCCTCTTTAATACCCTGTGTGCAGAAAAACAACAAAAACAATTGCCTCCAGTTGTTGAAAAGTTTTGATGTGGTGCTGTATGAACAAACCACAGTTTTTTTCATGTTTTTTTTTCCTTTCCTTTTTTTTATTTTTTATTTTTTTAAAGACATTGTGGCTAATCTTGATGGTTGGTAAAACCACATGTTCGAATCCCACTCTTGGTTAACATGACTGAAAGAAAAAACACTGCGTGATTTGGTGATCGCCATCAGGTTAACCAGTCAGATGGCTGTTTTAATCATCTGAAAAACGTTGTTTCAAGTTTATTTTGAAGGTGGACATGAATTTTCAGGAATAAAAATGTGTGCACTCGATCGAGTCGATAACAAATATTTTGCAAGTCCAATGGCCAAATCCGCGACAAGTCACAGAGTCAAATGCTCAGGAGTCCAAATGAAGTGAGAAACAAAACAAAAAAATGTGGAGAGAGTCCTAACTTGAGAACTACAGGCCTTGCTCAAAATGTCCACGCAAAATGTGATCTTCATTCAATGTTTGTTTTTTTTTTTTATATATATAATTTGAAAACAACTGCAATATGTTCCAGTTCCTCTTTGGAAAATGAATTGGCTCGCCCTGATGTTGCCAATGTCACTTGTGTGTTAGATGGAAGTGGAGGTGAAAGTGGCCCCCGGGCCTGGCGTCACGCCTGCTGCCAGTCTAAACATTTGCGTGCGCAACGGGTGCACCAATCCAGCGGTGGACAGCAAAGACTGGGACAAAGAGTACTGCAGCAACGAGTGTGTCGCCACACATTGCAGGTGGTTGTTCCTTTGAATGTGTTATTTTGTTTGTTTGGGTTAAAAAAAAATTTTTTTTTTCTTAACAATAGCCTTGATCTAAATTTCAACATATGCTTTCGTCCTCCACAGAGATGTGTTCACGGCCTGGTGCGCCATTCGCGGGCAGAACTCCACCACAGTCACCTAGCGGAGGGACCATTGGGACCAACCAATCCATTCAACCCTCCCCTTTTAATTTTTTTTTTAACTGCTTACCCTGGGGGAAGCTGGAGTATGTCTCATCTGACAGTGGCTGAAAGGTGAATTGGTTGCCAGTCCATCACTGGGCACTGAGACACAAACAACCCTTTACACCTACAGTCACTAAATCAGCTATGACCAAGGACGAGCGAGCGAGTGAAGGCCAGATGAGGCTCAGGTATTGGCACACGTCTTTGATCCTGTTAGGAGTCAAGACGCTGCTGCCAAGTGTTTCTTTATTCAACTCTGTGCAAAGACTCAATTGTGTGTTTGTGGGTTTTTTGGGGGGGAGGATTGAGGTGTGTGAGTGAAATGTGAAAAGTGAGCTCCTCTGTAAACGTTTGGGCAGCAGCTTCCTTGCGTGTTGATACAAAAGGTGGAGCAAGTGCACCTCGCTCCATCACGCGCGGTTGTTTTCTGTTTGTCGTCCGGATCGATGGATCAGGTTTGTCATTCTCCTTTGTCGTGTTTGCAAGGTTCACCACTAAAAGGCAGCTTATGACCTGAGTGTAAGATCTGGTAAGAACACAAGTTTCACTTTGGCGTTTGCGAGAGAGGTTCAAGGTTTTTAGCGAGGTGGTCGCCATATGTACTAGCCGCCTTTCAGGACAAAGCAAAACTTGAGAACTGGTGCTACGATTCAAGAAACAAAACAAAACAAAAAAATCCCCTCGCTTGGATTATTGTTATTAACTGTGATGCATATTTCGTGTCGTGTGGAATACCTGAGGTGCACGTGTTGAGTGAAAAATACATCAATCCTGTTGATGCTACTGAAAATGATTTTAAGAACATTTTTTAAAAAAGGAATATCAAATATTGAGTGCTTGTGTGCTGAGGAATTCAGCAGGATTGGGGGATGGCTAATAAAGTATTTTATGCTTTAATATAGTTGGTGTTTTGTCAGCGACCTCATAAATGACAACCATGATGGTCACACTTTTGTGTCTCAGTATTATTAGTTTTGTGCATCAGAGTAAATAGTACGAAAGGAGTTATTTGAGCCAAAAATGACTCTCATCTTGAAAGTGATAACATATATATCTAGATATATAGAAGTTATAGATTTTTTTTGCTGGTATCCTTGTTGAGGAAACCAAATAAATTTTTCCATTGAGTAAAGTCAAGAATCAACATCATCAAGAATGTACTGGGCTACATCTTTGAATTTCTGGATTATTTTGGGGACATTGGCATAATAGGTATAGGTACACTAGTGTATCTGGGGACATTTCACAAAACATAACAGTCAACACAAATAACTGTCTTGAATTTAAGAACATACACGTCTGGGTCAGCTAGTGCTCCTCGCGACGGCGATGTTGCCGGCATCAACTATTTAAAATCGCTATTTGGAATCGCATATTCCGTTTGGATTCATCTCTCCTTTTATTATTTATAATTTTATCTGTGGTTTTATTGTTCTTGTTTTGGTTGTAAAGTGTCCTTGAGTGTTTTGAAAGGCGCTTATAAATGAAATTATTATTGTAAAAATTGGAATATTTAATTTCCCATTCGGTGGCGCCCCTTTTACATTCGTGTCTTCCTCTCGATTTTTGTCGCGAGATTTGAAGAGGTTGACGACGTTCGACGACCTGGGCGGGAAAAACCCCGCGTGGCGGGAAAATAGCAGCATAGTCAATACACGACAGGGGGCGCAATCGAGAGAGGCACACGGGAACGGGATAACAATCACAATACGATCATAAATTAATTTTAAAAAACTAATTAAACAAAAGCAGGTTTCCTAAAAACTAAAGATTTGGAGCATAGAAGTCACATCATTTGATATTTATCTTTTTTTTTTTTTTTTAAAGACACTCGAAAAAGGGGGGGGGATTGAGGAGGTGGACTCATTAATTGGTGCGCGTGCTCGGAAGGAAGACAAACACAAATCTATTTCGTTTCCCTTGCATATCCAGAGCTTTTAAGCGAGTTCGATTAGCAGCGGCATCATTTGGACGCGGAGGAAGAAGAGGACGACGGCGCGTTGTGTGCTGTGACACACATCAACATCGTCATCATCTTCATCTTCATCTTCCTCATCTTCACCATCCGGCCTGCTGAGCTGAACGTGAGGCCGGCGGAGGCGGCGGCAGGAGTGTGCGGCACCAGACTCACCATGGCGGCTAACCTGGACAAGGAAGCGTACTACCGGCGGATTAAGAGACTCTACGGCAACTGGAAGGTAAAAATGTGAGCGGCACTCGCAGCTGCCGGTACGGCCGAGTCCAGAGCCCCATTAGCTAACTAGCCCGCTAACTAGCTTGCTAGCTTGCTCAGCATCGTGACAACGCACTTGATATTTAGCTAAATACAGCGTCGTCGGGGCGAAAATTGCACCCAGGCAACGCGCTAACACCAAGAAATTCCTGACAGTCGATTGCGTTGACGTTTTGTGCGCCACGAGCAGTCTTTCCGCTCCATGCTAGTGCTAGCATGCAAGTTAGTGGCTGAGAGGAGGCAAGCAGCGTGCAAGAGGACAAGAGCAGCTCAACTTTTGTTCTCGACCGCCACACATGTTCCTTATCGCTGTGTAGGTATATATTCAAAATTGCAAAGATCAGTTTATCAACACGATTCCAGCGATAAAAGTACAGGGTTTTTTTTCCTGCGACAAGCGTTAAACAAGTTGTAACTCTTTAAAAGAGGTGAGAATGTACCAATTTTTGACTGGAATCGTAACAACGTGACAAGAGTTGCCAAAAATGCACAATGTTGTGGCCACTTCGACAGGAGTACATCACACCATGGATTTTGAAAATTGGATGGTAGGCTCCAGAGAAATATACTTTATTATGTCTGCAAGGGGTGCCACAGAGGACGACTGGTTAGGATGTCCGCCTCACAGTGCAGAGGTCGTGGGTTCGATTCCGGGCCCCAGCCTTCTTGTGTGGCGTTTGCATTGTCTCTCCCCCGTACCTCCGTGGGTTTGCCCCGGTTACTCCGGTTTCCTTTCCCATTCCAAAAACTTGCACGGTAGGTTAATTGATCATGCTAAATTGTCCTTAAGTGAGATTGTGAGTGTGAATGGTTGTTTGTCTATGTGTGCCTTAATGCGTAAAATAATGGTGAGAGCCTAGAAGAGTTTGCAGACGACGGTCAGACTCATATAAAGGCTTCTCCATCATGCTTTTTCTTCCCAGAAAGGAGAGGATGAGTTTGGTAAAGTCGATGCCATCGTGGTGTCCGTTGGAGTGGATGAAGAAATTGTCTATGCCAAATCCACGGCCATACAGGTGAGGGCATTTTGTTTGTGAATCATCAAGTATGTAACAAGGCCTCGTATCACAAAGGCTCTTATTCTGTCTTCAGACTTGGCTGTTTGGCTACGAGGTGACAGACACCATCATGGTCTTTTGCGAAACCAAGATCCTCTTCCTCGCCAGCAAGAAGAAAGTGGACTTCCTCAAACAGGTGGCCATAACCAAGGGCAACGAAAACGCCAACGGCGTCCCGCCCATCACTCTTCTCACCAGGGAAAAGGTGACATTGGCCTCTGAGTGCCCATTTGATTTCTCGCAGGGTGTTTAAAAAAAAAAAAAAGTGACAATGGCGAATGTGTCTTTCAGAATGAGAGCAACAAGCCCAACTTCGACAAGATGATCGAGGCGATTCGCGGCAGCCGTGGCGGGAAGACTGTGGGGGTGTTCAGCAAGGACAAATTTCCCGGCGAGTACATGAAAAGCTGGAATGACACGCTCACGGCCGAGGGCCTGGAGAAGGTCAGAGGAGCTCGGCGGCTGCTGACCGGCGTTTTCACACAGGAGTTTCATGTTGCTTCCGATTTGCCCACAGGTGGACATCAGTGCCGTGGTGGCGTACACCATGGCGGTGAAGGAGGACGGCGAGCTCGGCCTGATGAAAAAAGCGGCCGCCATCACCAGCGAGGTGTACTCCAAATTCTTTAAAGAGCGAGTCATGGAGATTGTCGACGCGGATGAGGTGAGGAACGCCTGACTCGGAGCAGAAGCGCCATCCGCCCCACTCTCGTCTGTTTTCCCGCCAACAGAAAGTGCGGCACAGCAAACTGGCCGAGTCTGTGGAAAAGGCCATCGAGGAAAAGAAGTACCTGGGCGGCGTGGACCCCTCTACCGTGGAGATGTGTTACCCTCCCATCATTCAGAGCGGCGGAAATTACAGCCTCAAGTTTAGCGTCGTCAGGTAAGATCGTTACCTCCACCAAAGTCACTAGTTGGTCTGCAACACGTCTGCCTTTCACCATTTTTTTTTTTTTAAATACAGCCAAACCTCGGTTTTCAAACGTCTCGGTTCTCGTCCAATTCGGTTTTCGACCAAAGATTTCGAGTTTTTTTTAATGCCCTGGATGACGAACAAATTTCGGTTCTCCAACAAACTGAGCGTACTTGAATGCACCATTTGACTCCTCTCTCCTTCCTTACACGAGGAAGTGACGCTTCCTCGGCTAGACGAGGAAGTGACGCTTCCTCGTGTTGCTTTCCATTGTGAGCAGACGTGTTCAGTAAACATTTTTATTTTAAAAAGAGCGTGGTTTCGCTTTTCGAACAGTTTTGGTTTTCGAACAGCCTTCTGGAACGGATTATGGAGGAAAACCGAGGTTTGACTGTATAACTGTCATGACTCAAATGTGTTATGGCGAGCGAAGATTAGCCAGATATTGACTGCAATATGATGTCAGAACATCAGTATACACAGTATGTATATTGTACATGTACACAAATTCATAATCGACACAAAATATGATTGAAGGCAAATGAGTCGAGCTATCTGGAATTATCCCCGTCTTCTCCCTGCCAGTGACAAGAACCACATGCACTTTGGCGCCATCACATGCGCCATGGGCATACGCTACAAGTCGTACTGCTCCAACCTGGTGCGGACACTCATGGTGGACCCGCCGCAGGAGATGCAGGACAACTACAACTTCCTGCTCCAGGTGGAGGAGGAGCTGCTGAAGGAGCTCAAGCACGGTGCGTTCACGAGCCTGGGCGGCGTGGGATTTATTTAATGTGGATCTGACCTGCGTGCTTTTTTCCTCAGGGGTGAAAATCTGCGACGCCTACAACACTGTTCTGGAGTACGTGAAGAAGGAGAAAGCGGATCTTGTCGCCAAGCTGACCAAAAACCTCGGGTGGGTTCCTGTGCGGAATTGCGCTCTCGTCAGACGCTCGTCTCACGTGTGGCTCGTTTGCAGGTTTGCCATGGGCATCGAGTTCAGAGAAGGCTCCTTGGTGCTCAACTCCAAGAATCAGTACAAACTGAAAAAAGGTGCCAAAGTCGTGTTAAATTATGACCATCGCCTCCGGTGTGTCCCAAGTTCTTATTCTAATTTATTTCTTTGACATGCGTGCCTGTGTCTGGCAGGCATGGTGCTGAGTATCAGTATAGGCTTTGCCGACCTCACGAATAAAGAGGGCAAAAAAGAAGAGCAGAAGAAGTATGCCTTGTTTGTCGGTGACACCGTGCAGATCAACGAGGTGAGTTGAACCCACGCGCGCGCTCTGGTGCGTGTAATTGTGTGCGGGGCTACGGCTGTTTAAAAAAAAAAATATATATATATAAATAATCGAGTCAATTGGACTTTCAGATAAAATTCACGTTTTTAAGCTTCTTGTCAAATCCTTTTTTCCCCCCGATGACTGTTTATTCGTGGCGGTGACAGGAGGAGGCGGCCACAGTCCTCACGCCAGTCAAGAAGAAAATCAAAAACGTGGGAATCTTCCTCAAGGTAAGCCGAACTTTTCTGCAAATCCTGCTCGTGTGCGCCGTCGCCGGTCTCCTGAACACCTGCCATCTCTCAGAACGACGACGAGGAAGACGAGGAGGAGGAGGTCGACGACGCCGAGGAGCTGCTGGGAAAGGGCGCTCGCGGCGCGGCGCTGCTGGCCGACAGAACCCGGGTGAGTTGACGCCGCGGCGCGTTGACCCGACGCGCACTTGACTAAGCTGCTGACTAAGCGTGTGCGTGTTTCTGGTCTCTACTAGCTACTTGGGAAGGTAAGTAGTCAAATCACTCGCTGAGGACGGCAAAGTGTCCCTTTTTGGATTTCATTTTTATTTTTGCGTGCGTTTGCCTGAGTCTTCAACTCTTCATGGTCTTCGGCATTTTATCATCGCATGAGTGTTTGCGTGTCGGTGTCGAGTGCGTCGGCCCCGCCCGTGATGTACAACTCTGCGGGTGTGTGTGTGTGTACTCAGAACGAGATGACGGCGGAGGAGAAGCGGCGCGCCCACCAAAAGGAGCTCGCCAACAGTTTGAACGAGGAGGCCAAGCGGCGACTGACGGAGCAGAAAGGCGAGCAGCAGATCCAGAAGTGAGTGTCGGCCGCGGATTTAAAAGCAGGAGCTTTTGAACCAGACTCCACTTCTGACAACTTTCTCCTTTAGGGCCAGAAAATCCAACGTGTCCTACAAGAACGTGTCTCAGATGCCCAGAGAGAAGGACATCCGAGAAATGAAGATCTTCATTGACAAGAAATACGAGACGGTCGTCATGCCCATCTTCGGCATCGCCACGCCGTTTCACATCGCCACGATCAAGGTACGCCATCTTGGCCTCCTTTTGCCGCCAGCCGGGAGTTTGACTGCACCTGACCTCTGTGTCGTCGGCTAGAACATCAGCATGTCCGTGGAAGGAGATTACACGTACTTGAGAATCAACTTCTACGTTCCCGGCAGTTCCTTGGGCCGACAGGAAGGGAACATCTTCCCCAATCCAGACGCCACTTTTGTTAAGGAAATGTACGTATCGGACCTGCGGGAAATGGATATAGTGAATATTGATTGCACTGAAGCTTGATTTGAGGAAAATCATGGATTGAATCGAATTCGGAATATCTGTTAGAAAGCCACCACTAATGGTATGATTACGACACTTAAGTGGACCAAAAAATATCACATATGCCTCATGTGCATAATTTGTATTACAAATGAGGCTTTAAAATAGAAATGAATATACCGTATTGGCCCGAATATAAGACGGTGTTTTTTTGCATTGAAATAAGACTGAAAAAGTGGGGGGTCGTCTTATATTCGGGGTCGAGACATTATACCCACGACGCTAGATGGCACCAGATATCATTGAAGCGAATGCTGAACTTGACTCTTCAGGCCAAAGTGAACCCGTCACGAAAAATAAAAATAGCGGTAAGAAAAAAAAGAGAAGAAAATAATAGTAGAGAAAATGGGGAAAGGTAGCGACAATCTGGAGAAAAGTGGGTCGAAGATCGGCCAGGTTAACCGGCAGCTGAGAAGTTCTGATGTCATTTACATTTCAAAAACCAGAAGCCATTCATTGACGAATGTGATTGCACTTTAGTTTACATATTTAAATGTTCAGATTTTAAGATTTGAATGAGGCAAAATAATTTTCTCTCAAATATATTGTTTTAATCATTTGTTTCAGATGTACGGTCATTATTTTCTGTATAAAAATGAATTTGGTGTTCAAAAAGTCTTTTTTGTTGTTGTTTTTTTTCTTCAAATATGAGTCTTGAAAAAGAGGGGGTCGTCTTATAATCAGGGCCGTCTTATATTCGGGCCAATACGGTACTGTAAGTACAGTCAGTGGTCAGACTATCACCTAATGCTTCTTTCTTGCGCTGCCAGCACGTACCGCGCGTCCAACCTGAAGACGCCCGGCGACACCTCGGTGCCATCCACCAACCTGCAGAACGCTTTCCGCATCATCAAGGAGGTCCAGAAGCGCTACAAGACGCGGGAGGCCGAGGAGAAGGAGAAAGAGGGCATCGTCAAGCAGGACTCGCTGGTCATCAACTTAAATCGCAGCAACCCTAAACTCAAAGACCTCTACATCCGGCCCAACATCGCCCAGAAGAGGATGCAGGGCTCGCTGGAGGCGCACACCAACGGTAAGCCACGCCTTCCCCCCCCCCCCACCGCATCCGCTTTCCCGTGTTTGAATCCCGCCCGTCTCCTCGGCCAGGTTTCCGTTTCACGTCTGTCCGTGGCGATAAAGTGGACATCCTTTACAACAACATCAAGCACGCCATCTTCCAGCCGTGCGACGGCGAGATGATCATCGTCCTGCACTTCCACCTCAAGGTGCCGCCAGGTGCTTGAGGACAACCCGGCCACGTTCTTCCCAAGTCAGGCTGAAGAGTGTCCGGTTTGCTCCCCCCCCCCCCTCCCCCCTCCCTCTGTAGAACGCCATCATGTTCGGCAAGCGCCGGCACACGGACGTGCAGTTCTACACGGAAGTGGGCGAGATCACCACCGACCTGGGCAAGCACCAGCACATGCACGACCGCGACGACCTCTACGCCGAGCAGATGGAGCGCGAGATGCGGCACAAACTCAAGTCGGCCTTCAAGAACTTCATCGAGAAGGTCGAGACGCTCACCCGGGAACAGCTAGAGTTCGAGGTGCCCTTCAGGGACCTCGGGTGAGTATGGCCGCCTCAATTTGGTCAATTACTGTTCCCAACCTTATGATTCCAATGGAATATTTTTCAATCTTTCCCGTTATATCTCCTCCAATGTGTTTGCAGCTTCCAGGGCGCCCCCTACAGGAGTACCTGCCTACTGCAACCCACCTCCAGTTCCCTTGTCAACGTGACGGAATGGGTGAGGGGAAACGCCCCGCCAGTTTCCATCATTGCACGCGGATGACAAAAGGCACACGCGTGTCGAATCGTCACACTATTTTAAAATCATAAATCTTGAATGCGCGCAGCCGCCGTTCGTGGTGACGCTGGATGAGGTGGAGCTGGTCCACTTTGAACGAGTGCAGTTCCACCTGAAGAACTTTGACGTGGTCATCGTCTATAAGGACTACAACAAAAAGGTCACCATGATCAACGCCGTGCCTGTCAACTCCCTGGACCCCATCAAGGAGTGGCTCAAGTAAGATGGCCGTTGTCCAAAAATCACCTGCCGCGCCGTTTTGATCAACCTTCTTTCCCCTTTTTGCGCAGCTCGTGCGACATCAAGTACACGGAAGGCGTCCAGTCCCTTAACTGGACCAAGATCATGAAGACCATCGTGGACGACCCCGAGGGCTTCTTCGAGCAAGGAGGCTGGTCCTTCCTGGACCCGGAGAGCGAGGTCTTCCCGACATTCGTCCGCGCCGAGTGACTTCTCGCGGGGCCGCCCTGGGCCTCAATTTGTGTCCTTTGCCCAGCAGGGGAGCGGCGGCGGAGAAGATTCCGAGTCGGAGATGGAGGACGAGACGTTTAACCCTTCTGCGGATGAGACGGAAGTGGAGGAGGAAGACAGCGATGAAGACTACAGCTCCGAGACGGAGAATTCCGGTATGTTTGCGCTGCGTCTCTCCCAACGCCCGGCAGTAAGAATCTCGCATCCCGAGCCATGAAGCTGTACTGTATGACATCACCAGCGGACTACAGTGCATCACTGGGCAGCGAGGAGGAGAGCGGCAAGGACTGGGACGAGCTGGAGGAAGAGGCCAGGAAAGGTACGCGCCGTTTATTTATTTATTTCCTTGTCAGCAGACTTGAGTTCAGCTTGGGCTTTCACCAGCAAAGGTTTTAAAAAATCGATTGTTCTACCAGTTATTCCTTTCGATTATTTTGAGTCAAACTTTGTTGCAAGATCTTTTTCTAATGATTGATTGACGGATTCTTGTTCTTTATTTGGTCTTGTTTGGTGCTCGCACAAAAGCAAGTAAAGAACAATTACGCAGTATTACAGAGAGGGGGGTGATGTACTCCAAAACCTTTTCAGCTAATGAATGATGTGAAGGAAGTGCGACTCATTTGATTGTTCTTCCTCGGGCATGGTGGTTTCCTCTCCTTAACAAAAAAAAATGCGATTGTATACACACCATTATACAGTCAAACCTCGGTTTTTCGAACGTCTCTGTTCTCGACCAAATCGGTTTTCGACCAAAAATTTCGAGGTTTTTTTTATGCCTCGGATGATGACCGAATTTCGGTTCTCGAACAAACTGAGCGCACTTGAATGCACCATTTGACTCCTCTCGCCTTCCTTACACGAGGAAGTGACGCTGCCTCGTTTAGCGTTCTATTGTGAACAGACGTGTTCAATAAAGATTTTTTTTTTTTTTTTAAGCGCGTGGTTTCGGTTTTCGAAAAAAAATCTGTTTTCGAACAGCCTTCTGGGAACGGATTATGGTCGAAAACCGAGGTATGACTGTATGTGTCCAAAAATGAGCAGCGGAGCAGGTCGGTAAAATCCAACAAGGCCTGGGGATGAAGCCCGCCATCATCGTATTTGTTGTCGTACGCAGCCGACAAGGAGAGTCACTATGAGGATGAGGATACGTCCAACAAGAAGAGAAAGAACCGTTCGTCGACACTGCCGCCAGTCAAGAAGAAGAGGCGGTCTTAGACGTCCGCCTCCCATAGCCTCGCCTCGCCCCACCCCCTCCTGCACTCTTGACTGGCTCACACGATGTGTGTGTGTGTGTGTGTGGACGTAGAGAGGCCGCCCGCCACGTCACGTCACGTTGTCACGGTGACGTACCAGCAAAGTTCATTTTCTCTTCATTCCTCAACCGTCTACGATGTGTGTGCGTGTGCGCAGAAAGCGTTTTTACCACAAATGTTTCTGTTGGTTCCCAAAGAAAACGCTTGACACGCCTCCTGACAAGTGGTTTTCTGATGAGCCAATCTCCAAACCCCCTCCACGTTGTGTTCACGGTACACTCGAGGACATTCAACAACTTTTGTTGGGGGGGGGGGGTGTTTTTTTTGTTTAGTTTTTTTAATGGGGTTTGTAAAGAACACACACACACACACACACAGAGTCTGCCTCCTTCGTCTTCTTTTCTGAGTAGATGTTTGTTGTACTTAATTCTAAAAATTCATTTTTTGTTTTTGTAATAAAATGAAAAGGAAGAAATAACTTTGCGTGGACTTTTTTTTTTTTTCTGCCGATGAGAAATAAATTGTCTCATGCTACTACCTGCAAAAATGGCTTTTTCCACCTACATGGCATCTTCCATTTCCTGCCTCCTTGTACTCCTTAAGTGTCACTTGGTTGAGGTTGTTGTGTCGCATCCCTCGGGCACTTTTTGTTTTTATATATTTATTTTTTATTTGTCTTGAAATTGGTACGCTTAGTTCAATATTTTCTATTTCTAAACAAATAAGAATGCAAATGGGGGGGGGGGAAATATGGCAAAACATCCACTCGCATGTAAATAAATATTAATAGCTGGCCTTGATACACTTAGGTTATGGGGAAAAAAAGAAAAACATGAAGTGCACAGCATCTGCTTTGCTATTCATTGCTGGTGACAAGCAAATGCGAAACGCCACCTCTGCAAGCCGGCAAGAGCATGAAGATCTCAAAGCTAATTGCAATGCATTCCGATCTACCACATATCCAGGATAAACATGCTGTAGCATTCCAGGTGACCTCTATACCTTTAGTTGTAAATGTCTAGTGTTTCTGTCTTTTTTTTGTTGCTGTTCTCTAAGGACCTGATTGGCAAATTTGACAACCAGTTTTAATTTCCAAGGATGTCCAGTTGCATAGCTTTCTGTGACTCTTCGACTCTGTTGAAACCTGCTGATGACACTCAACTCGGTTGCTGCTTCCTCGCGATAAAAGGTTTTCAAATTATTTATCTTGGTATCGTTTTTTTTTTTTGGTCTGACAAAACCCAGCATTTGGAATGTTGAAACGTACGTTGACAATAAGACGTTATAGGCGAAATAAGACTAACGCACAACATAACTAATTTTTTTTACTTGATTGCACAAATGCGGCGAGCAAGGGTCGCAACGTCACTGTGACGTAACGCAAAGAAACACCTTGGACTCGTGTTTTGACGTCACGAGCACCACGGCGCCTTGAAACATCGCAGCACACTCTGCAGGCACCAACGACTAGAGGTGAGCGTTCTGATCTATCTGAGGTATTATTGCTAAAACAAAGTCACAAATATTAGTCTTTCTGCGGGTAATTGAACAGTAAGAGGACGGCACAATTTCACTACAGGTCATCTTCGGGAGTGTGTCATGAACGTCTCATTTCGTCTTGTCATTCTCACTTTACTCGATTAGAATATTGCTTTTTGCGTGTTCTTAAATTATGCAGGGAATGGCATCTTAGAATATTAATCAGACCATCGTATTATTTTAAAAAACCATTTGTCCGTGTGTCGCGGCGTTTCTGTGATTGTAGCATGTAGCATTTAGCAGAGAGCCGGATGTCCGAGGTGACCTGAATGCGTCTCGCCTCATCGACGCATAAATGTCTTTGGTTTTCACGTCAATCCCACAGCCCCGACCGACCGCCCCGCACTGTCGTGTAGCTTGCGGAAATTTCTAGGAAGAAACGCAGTGCGAAACAACAGCACAACACGCAGAGGGTTCGAAAGGCGGATTGTGTCCATGGACGCGTCACGTGGGAGCTAACCCGACAGGTGCACCGCGGCTTCGGGACTGTTCGCCTCAACCGGTGATCCCAGGTGGTCGGTGGTCGGTGGTCCTCACCTCCAGGGAAAGATAGCTTCGCTTTTAGCCGCAGAGCTTCAACAAGCCGCCCGCTTTCCCTTTCATCAAGGTGAGCATACGGCAGCACCCAAATCACAAGCTCCCTAAGAGGATTTACTGCTGTCGCTATCAAGCTAGCTTTTTGTAGACTTTGGTATTTTGTACTTTGGACTTATATTTTGTTTGTCCATCGTGTCCTTTGGCGTAGCTCTTAAATACGGAAGTAACAACTTGTCATAGGTGACATTTTATTATCCAACTGCATGTTTTGTCACACCGTCATGCCCAAGGTTTATGTAAATGTAGATTGTAACACAAGGCATTTCAGGCATATGGTGTCACACTCAGTGCGAACACCAGGGGGCGCTGGTTAAAAAGGATTACTTATCGAAGAGGAAGAAAACGCAAGCCTGGTGGTGTCCAGGTTGCTAAGATATCCCTCAGACCGTTTAATACAAAATCAAGAGAGTTCAAAGAAATACAAAACTGCTTCTTGAGAATGCTACCGTTTATAAACCGAAGCTGATGGAACAACTGAAGGGAAACCGAGCCGAAAGTGTGCTGACATGGCTCCTCCTGTTGCAGTATCGGGACTTTTTAATTTTTTTTGTTTGATTACAGTAGTGGCACAGAGACAGGTATCGGTCCAACCGCAGTTGAAAATAAATTCTGAACATACCTGTCACTATTATTTCCACCGATTAAAAAAAACCCCATCAACAACAATTCTGATAAAATATAAATGAAATGTAAAAAAGTTAGACTAAAATATTTCTTTCAGTAATATGCAGGGTAGGTGAAAAGTAAAGAGTTGTTAAAAATTTGTAATAAACCCATCAAGTGACTGGTCATCATGGAAATAAGAAATACCTAATAATGTTTATTAAAATGTTGCTCAGATCTGTTGTCTAATGTGTGTAGTAAGTAGTCACGAGGGAAGTAAATTTCATCAAGGCAAGTACAGATAGCGTAAAATAATTTTTCCATAATAAATTCTCACTACGTTTTCTTTTATCCTTTTCCTCAAGCGCTTTGAGCAAGGGTTTTATACAATACATCTTTATTTATATTCACCCTGGACTGGACTGGGGGGTAGGCACTCTGTGTTTTCATTTCTGACAAAGTGTATTGTTGAATTTGCCATTCCTCTCTCATGTCTCCTCACTTGTGCCTCTCGTCAGCGCCGTCGCCAATATGGCATCAGGTCCGTCGGACCAGTCCAACGTCCTACAAGAGGAGCTGACCTGCCCCGTGTGCTTGGACGTCTTCCACGACCCGCGCCTGCTTCCGTGCGGCCACAACTTTTGTAAGATATGCCTGGATCGGCTGCGGCGGTTAACGGATCAGAGCCGCTTCCAATGCCCGGAGTGCCGCGACAGCCACCGCTGCAACAGGACCTTTCAGAAGAACTTCAAGCTGGCCAACATAGCTTTTGATTTCCGCCGCCGCCGCAGAGCGGCCACTGCCGCAGCCAATGCGTCAGCGCAGGCTTTTAAAGATTGTGTCGCAGCCATCCCCACTGGCCAGCGAGACTGCGTCCCATGTGACTACTGCCCTCCTCCCGCCACAGAGTCGTCAGGCGCTGGCGCCTGTGCAGACGCTGGCGGCTCGCAAGAAAAAGGAGATATGCAGGCGGGTGCCGCCGCCTCCAACATGGCAGTCAAAATGTGCCTCAAGTGTGAGGTGTCCATGTGCCCGGAGCACGTGAAACCGCATCTGGAGTTGCCGGCGTTTCGAGAGCATCCGCTGACAGAACCCATTCGGGACTTCTGGAAGAGAAAATGCCCCGACCATGATGAGATTTTCAAGTATGTGTCGGAGAAGGTGCACGCTCTGCGAAGACTTGACAACGCTCCCTCAGAAAGTCTCAATTCCGGTTGTTCTGCAGGTACTACTGCCTCCACGATGAAGTGTGCGTGTGCAACGCGTGCACCATTGAAGGACGTCATGCGGGACACACAATCAAGACACTGAAGAACACCATGGTAGACATCAAGGTGCGACACGGCGCGTTCATCGGGCTTCCTCAAATATAGCCATTTTCATTTGCTATCATCTAATAAGCATCGATCATTCAATCTTGAGGCAACCTAATGCCACACGGTACTAGTTATTATTCGAGCCCAATTGATAAGAATTTTTCCTATGCTCATTTTTGACCAAAAAAAATGCAGATTAAACAGAAGATTTAAAAAAAATAAATGAAAAAAATGGATGGGTGCCATTTCTACATAGCTTTTAGCTATTTGTGGGCCAGCCTGGTGCCTATTTCCCACGAATAGTGGGGGTCAAATGTCGGTAATCCGTTCCAGAAGGCTGTTGGAAAACAAATTGTTCGAAAACCGAAACCACGCTCTTTTTAAAATAAAAATGTTTACTGAACACGTCTGCTCACAATGGAAAGCAACACGAGGGAGCGCCACTTCCTTGTGTAAGGAAGGCGAGAGGAGTCAAATGGTGCATTCAAGTGCGCTCAGTTTGTTCGAGAACCGAAATGTGTTCGTCATCCAAGGCATAAAAAAATTGACATTTTTGGTCGAAAACTGAATTGTTCGAAAACCGAGGCTTGACTGTATTGTGAGGGGAAAAAAATGTTTTTGTCTCCTATAGATTGCAATATAGCATTTTTCTTTAAAATTGAAACGAATGGCAATTCTGTCAACGGTTAAGAATACATCAAGTTAAAAACAATCGTAGCCGATGATGTTGTCCGATGTTTGAAGGGCCGTACCCCCGAGTTGACAGATTTGTTTTCATCTTGAAGACTTGACATTGGTTCAAAATGTTTTGAAATCAGATATGACACGGGGACAGAGCAATAGTGTGGACTTCAGAAAACTGTGCTTGACGAAGCCATTTTGCTGCCCTCTAGCAGGAGGTTTTACACAAGCAGCTTAACAAGACCCAGAAGAAGTACGCCATTGCCAAGAGAACGTTTCACGAGCAGACCGAGAGGGAGAAACAGAACAAGGTGAGGAGGGAGGCGCCGGCATGTCACGTGATCCGTTCTTTCCCGTGACAATGCCTCCCCCCCCCCCCCTTGTCCGTCTCCCCCCGTAGAAATTCATGGAGGACGCCGAGACCTGCTTGGCCAGACTACGTCAAGATCTGGAGGAGAAAGTGTCGGCCTTTGTGAGCCGACTGATGGAGTGCGTGCGCACCAACTGCGAAACCAATGGGCCCACCATCCAGAAGAACATCACCCGCATCTGCCAGGACCTGACGCGTCTCCGCGAGGTGCGTTGCGGCATCGAAGGCCTCATGGAGGAAAACGATCCGTTCCGCTTCATTGAGGTGAGTTAGTTCTCCGTCGACAAGTTTGTGCGCACCCGTCTCTTGGTTTCGTGACCGTGTCTCATGTTGTGACCCCGCCCCCTCCTCCAACCAGGCCTACAAGACCACAGGAAAACAGTGAGTTTCAAATTCTGCATTGCAATGTGGTATGGATGGTAAAATGTCATTTGAAGAGCTCGGTTGTTTTTTTTTCTTTTCGAAGCAGTAATTTCATATGCTTTTCTTCTGCACTCCAGATGTCATAAATTGCTGAAGAAGAACATGTTCCACCCTGAATACGTGGACATCGATCCAGCGCTTCTGGGCATCATGATGGAGGAAGAAATGCAAAAGTTCCTCAACCTGGATCTTACCTTTTACATCTTTGCTGCCATCAACTTGATATGTAAGCCAGTCCGTCCACTCCCATCTCGCCCCGAGCGGCCGCAATTGTTGCCGAAATTTTTTTCTCCCATCAGGTCAACACAATGATAACGAGGAGGAGCACGGTGAAAACGAGGACATGGCCGGGCAGACGGACCAAGACGGCAAAGCTGATGACGGCAACGACCTCGATGACGGCAGCGAGGAAGAGATGAGCGGGGAGGAGGAGGAAGATGAGGAGGAGGAGGATGAGGAGGAGGAGGAGGAAGAGGAAGGGCAGGAGAATGAAGTTCATGAACTGAGCGATTCGGATGAACTTTACATTCCCGAAGAAGAGGAGGAGGAGGAGGAAGAGTCAGAAGAGGGGGTAGAGGGGGTAGAGGGGGGAGAGGAAGCTCAGGAAGAGGACTATGAAGACATTGAGGATGGGGAAGAGCTAGATTAGCCACACGTACACACATGCACAGATACGCACGCACACACAGCTGAATGTAGAATCCAAGGCTTGAACTCCACTCCAGTCTGTAATTTTTCCTACCGTGTTGCTGAGTATTTGCCTCATTTAAAAAAAAAAAAAAAAAAGCAGTTAGAAATGAAAAGATGACATGATTACTTGGAATCTTGGCTCAAATCTCCCTTGTGGTGGTTTCACATGATCACAGTGCTTACGTGGCTTTTATCCTCCCACATTTCAAAAAACCCGTTTGGTTAAGCAGACTGTAAATTGAATGTGACCGCTTGTTTGTCAATAGCAGAACCGATGGTGAACTGGCGATCAGCCCAGGGCGCACCTCAGCCTCTTGGCTCTCGCCCAAAGCCAGCTGGAGACAGTGGAATTTTTATTGCATCGCATTAATGCCTTCATGCATGTGAGTTAGCCAAAGAGTTAAAAAAATATATTTTCTGTGCAGAAATAGAAGATGGTTTGCATTGCGCAAACCATTAAGATCAGCAACTGAACGATTGCGTAGCGTTTTATTTCTTCCAGTAGTACAATGTTCCCTTGAGCAAGAGAATTTGCACTTTAATAATTGAATGGATTGCTATGCTACGTTGGGCCTACAAAATTTGAATGTTGAATCGAAATATGTTTTGATACGGGTGATTTTGTGCAATTGTTAATAAAATATTTTTGGAATGAAAGTTTGTGTTGTCAGAATGAATTTTTGATAATATAATTATATTTTCTCAAAATATATATAGAAATAAAATAGGGAAGCAAACATTTTGTATACGCGCACACACACACACGCGCGCACAGGAGCGTACACGAAAAGCAAAGTACAGTACCAGCCTCCGGTTAACGTGTCCGGTTGTGACGCGTTTTCAAAATTAGCATTTAAAATAATAGTGATGTGCGAAATATTTGGATGTTTTACCTTCATTATTTTTCTGACAAAAGAAAGTTTAATGTTTAAAAAAAATAATAAAGAATTAGGGATGCAGACATTTTGTTCTATACACGGACACGTGAAGGCACGTACCAACTTCCGGTTACCTCTCCCGATTGGCACTTCTAATAACAACCATCGGTCATCGTGTGTTGCACAAGTGTTCAAATATGAATCCTGTCTTGCGAAAGGTATGTATGTATGCTTGCTTGTTTGTTTGTTTGTTTCTCACTTCACTTGCTGATTATTTTTTGTTTTTAAAAGGTCATCAACTTTTGCTTCCTTCATGTTGGCGTCCTTCGCAAAAGTGAGGTTTTTAGGAAACGTTGAATAACAATCATCCCCAAGTCCGTTTTTTTTTTTTTTTACAGAGTGTTCTTCCCTATTTGCGCATTGTAATAAGATGATAAAACAGTATATATTTTGTTGCTAGTCCCGGCTGAGATACATAAAATTCTCTAGTACGGATCATCCCCAATCTGTCCGTCCTTTTTAGCATGTCCTTTATGAACCTGCAAGTAGTTGAAAACTGCATGTGTAACAACACAAGCAATAAAATGTTCTTCCCTATTTGCGTACAATGTAATAAGAGTCTTTTTTTTGTTCTTCCTCGGTGATTTTTTACGCAATTAATGCACTAAGGAGTGATGCATAAACGGCCAAATTTCGTTGTAAGCTGATACAATGACAATAAAGGCGATTCTGATTCTGATTCTGAGATGCCATACAGTGTATATTTTGATTTCCCGAAAAAGAGGCCCAACTGAGATACTGAAATGATACCCCAAGATCTCATGGATTATTACATTTGCAATATCAGCGATATTGTTATAGGTATCATGTATCTAAAGAAATCACATCTTTATTCTCTCACGAAGACATTTTTTTCATGAATCGATGTTTTTCTGTGTCGATATAAGCTTTGAGCTCTCCGACCAGCACCTTGACTAGACATATAAACATTTTCTTGCGAGCTTTACACACTGTTATCTTTATCTCTGTATTGTCACTGTCGTCAACTCCGTACCGTTAGTCAGGGGCGGACTGACTGCAGTTGTATTTGTCTTTTTCACCAAGTAAACTTAACGCACCTGTCGGTGCAGTGACATCAACCACATAGGTGAAACACAGACGAACAGGATGTCATTCCATCCATTTTTAGCAGCAAACAGTTGCCATTCACACTTGTGACTGCTGATTGCCTTCTCTTTCGGATTCTCCCCTCCTGAGCCCAGTGTCCACGTCACACTTAATAGTCAGATTTTTTTGTTTGTTTGAATTAAGCAGGTGCTGAGTCAAGCGCTGATTCTCTGCAGGCAAGTACCCCACATTGCTCTGTTTAGAACTTCATTTTGTGTTGACTCCTTCTTTTTGTCTTTGAAGGGCTCCAGCGTGCTCCCCACTGACTGCGTGGGGTAAGGCCACACGAGAAATGTGCATTACGGTACAGTGAAACTCCTCTACAACGAAACCTACATGGGCGAAAATACCCCCTAGTGTGAAAAAATCTTCATGCATTAACAACATTCCCACTCTCCTGCCAATAAAGAGTACACTTAGGTTTGTGTGTGCGTGTGTGTGTGTGTGTGTGTTTACATCTGAGATCAAATTTGCTACAGTGAAAAACCCCCTGTTGTGAAAAAATTCTTGCTGCAAACATGATTTCATTGTAGAGGAGTTTCACTGTATGACTCCTGCACGTTGGTTACGTGACATGTTGCTGTGCGGCGTGCAGGAGGCGTGGCTCAGACTCAAGAAAGGCGATACAGAGGCTCTCCGACCGAAGGCATCGGGAGATGGCGGCATCTCTTATCCAAAGAAGCGGTCAGTGGCCGGCTCGAAGCTTGAATGTGATTCCATCACCACAGCTCTGAAATGATTCAGCTTCATGTTCAGCCAAAGAAAAAGAAAGACAAGCATCAAATGCAGACCATCACGGCCCCCACAAGCGTGGCATACGGCACCCTCAACGTCAATGTGTCGGGCTATGACATGACGGTGGTGGAACACTACGCTCAGTATATCCACAACCTCTGCAACCGCCTCGGCATCAGCGTGGCAGAAAGGTGACGCCGGGAAAACAAATCTTTTGATTGGTGAAAAGCTGTCGCGGTGTAAAATCCCATGTATGTTGTTCCTCCCTCTCAGCTATGCGCTGCCTACCCAAAGCACCGAGGTGATGCTGATGCAGGAGAGTGGCACCAAGATGTACGTCGACTCACTTCTCAAGACGCATAAACGTGTCATTCAGGTAAAACATGCGAGAGTTGGAAAAAAAAAAACATCACATGATTTTGTTTAATTGTTTCGGGCAACACGTTGCCACTTATTCATGTTTCAAATTAGTTCTTGAGTCACAGAAGTTGAAATACATGAGATCGTGTTGCGAATTTTAAATGACACGTCTTAAAAAAAAAAGTCTTGCGTTAATCATCTACATGCAAACGTTGAGAACGAAGTTTCGGAAAGGCTTCATATTCAGTCGCGTTTTCCCAAAATAAAGCGGTTAAATGACTGACAGCAACATTTGCATATACAGTCATACCTCGGTTTTCGTCCATAATCCGTTCCAGAAAGCTGTTCGAAAACCGAAATTGTTCGAAAACTGAAACCACGCTCTTTTTAAAATAAAAAATGTTTACTGAACACGTCTGCTCACAATGGAAAGCAACACGAGGAAGCGTCTCTTCCTCGTCTACCCGAGGAAGCGTCACTTCCTCGTGTAAGGAAGGCGAGAGGAGTCAAATGGTGCATTCAAGTGCGCTCAGTTTGTTGGAGAACCGAAATTTGTTCGTCATCCGATGCATAAAAAACTCGCAATTTTTGGTCGAAAACCAAATTGGACGAGAACCGAGACGTTCGAAAACCGAGGTTTGACTGTACATGTGTATGAGTATAAATAATCATTATAAGGCCAAATTCAATGGTATACGTGCATGTTTGTAGTAATTAACATAACATAATGCTATATACTAATATATTTAAACATGTACAAGTTAGGTTAGGTTAGTGTATAAGTAACGAAATACAGTAAACACATACATGTAGTACTCTATATGTTGCTCTATGTGACTCGCTGTTGTTTTGCTGACTTTCACTGCCTCTCGCGGAGCTTTTGCGGACTTTTTGCAGCATTTTCGCATTTAAATTTTGACAATTTTTTAATGAATATGTTTGAAAAAATCCACGATGCACCTAAGCCGCGAAATAGCGAGGGATCACTGTAGTTGAATAGGGAAGTATGCTTTTAGAAAATGTCCATCCACAGTGATACCTTGAGATATTTAATTTGCGGCATGACCAAACTCAGTGGCAATGCGACACCCGCAGTTAAGCAGCTTGAAGGCGACGCTGTGCCCCGTCTTGATGGACGTCCTTGTGAAGAACCAGCCGGAGGGGGTCAACCTGTCAATCAAGGAGGTGAGTTGGCTTTGATGGACGACATCCTCTCCGACATGTGCACAACATTATGTTTCCATTTGTCTTTTTATTCCGCAGCACACGGAGGCCGACTTCCTGGCCCGCTTCAAGGCGCGACCCGAGCTGGAGGGTCTCGTGGCTCAGATAGGCCAATAAGCTGTGTGCAAAAAAAAAAAAAAGTTTGTGTGTAAAGTTTGTTTTGGCATTCTATGCTGAATTTGAAAAAATAAAATCATGTCAGCTGTTCCCCGATAGTGTTTTTCTTTTATTCCTCATGGGGGAAATACAGTCATTATCAAGTGTGAGTCTGAAAATTAATCATTGATTTGAGTTGAACATTTCCTCTCCCACTTTGTGTTCAGTGGTTGTGTCTTTGACAGGAAGTTGACTCGGGGCGATGCATGCGTATGTCAAACGTATGCGAGGCAGACTGCATCAAAAGGAGAAGTGAAAGTTGCAAATTACATGTGACATCACGTCACTTTTTTTGGGGAGGTCATCACATCAGGGTCTAAAGCTGCATTTGGCTTGAGAAACAGCGTGGAAGAAGAAAATCCAGCCGTGATAGCCACACGTGTGGTGCCGAATGTGTAAGTCTTTTTTTTGCATTTGTGGACCTTTTCCACAACAAAACAAGTTGATGCTGTTATTGAATCTATCAGTCTAATGCCATCTCTCATTTCCTCGGTCCCGCACTGATGAAAGTGGGGCAAATGTTTCTCTTGTTTATGGTAAAGCAAATATTCCTCAGTGTGAAACATTCTTTCAAGGAAGTGTGTGTGTTTCCTTGTACTTTCATAGCTCTCAATGATTCGGTTGAAGAAATGAATTATGGCATATTGCCTTTAGTTTATCATGCCAAGAGCATCAATAGTATTTATTTATTTATTTTACTTTTCAAGAAACAGATTATTTACAATTAAGAAGAAAAAAAAGTACAGTCAAATTCTCGTTGAGTAGCAGACATGTCCGCAGCTAACAGTACAGTACTAATTAGCTAGTTAGCTCCTTGCTAACCGTGCTAGTTAATTATCAGGGTGTCCTGTGTTCTGAATATTTGACTGGCTCTTATCATTAATAAGGACTTTATATTTTGTGGACTTTATTATTGACCCATCTGGCCGAAGAAAAGCTTTAGAGCACTACACTGCGTGTATATTATGTCATGACAGTCACATAGTTGCAATATAGCCTGCTGGATCAAGGTCAGCCAGGGGACCTATTGTTAAGACTCCATTGTTGGAAGCTGCTTGTTTTACAAAATCGATATAACGCACTTTGATGGGCCCAATATCGTGGATGACCTCAGTTATTTGCTGAAAATCTGGTCTCGCTGCCGTTTTGCGCTCGACAACCCGATAAAAGTACTACTTTGGCGTCCTCTGGTGGAATTTTGTCGTGTTAAATTTCATTCATTTATGGTGGGCTTTTTCCCCCACGATCTGTATTTGAAATGTCCTGTTTTGTTGGCGGTTCTTGAATACACATTCAAAAGTAAAAATTTGTTTCGGCTTCTGTCTGCTACCTGACAGCCAGTGTGGACTAATTTTCCTGTACTATTTACCTTTTGTGTGTAAATGCCAAGATGTGAATTTAATGACCTCATAGTTTGTGTAAAATGATAGTGTGTGTATTTGTTCCCTCATGTGTGATATCACATCAGTGTGTGCTAGCTATTATTATTGATAAGCCTGTCACTTTTCTTACAAAATAATTGGATACATGCTAGTTTCATCTTATGACATAGCTAAGTATCTTTAAAGTCAATTGTTCACAGATGTTCGTTATTAATAGCAGGGCTTGCTCCCTATCCCCAGAGAAAAGCATGGGTTTATTATACTTATACATAATGCATGAGCAGTTTGGTTCTTGTTCGGTTATTTTGCGAATTGGCAGCAGAGAGGTAAATTGAATTGTACTAATGGTGTCAGCTAGCCACTAATGGCGGTTAGTTCCTTGCTAGTTGTGTTGGTCAATTAGCCGCTAGCTGCAAACCGTATCATTGAGATGCCAGCGAAATGTTGCGCGCTAGCTCTAAGCTAGACCAGGGGTTAGCAATTTAATGTTCCAAAATGGGTTGGATGTTCACAGAGATTTGTGTCACGATTAAATGAAACAATGATGCCGTTAATGGAGTGAATGGCAAACGGCATGTTAAAAGCCACCGACGTTCAATAGAAAGAGAGATTTATTTCGACTTCATAAAAACTTTGTGAGGTGCCGGTCAGGGCGGAATGTGGTCCACGGTTCGTTCTTTGACCATAGTCTGTTCTGGTCTAATGATTGACAAGCTCACGGTTGTCCCGTAGCTCAGATCGAGTCAAGTGTCTCCCGTCAGCGTCCGGCCATGGGATGACATTCGAATTGGCGCCAAGATGAGTGATGAGCCGCTGCTGGAAGAGAAGCTGATCAAGCGATCGCAGCAGAAGAGGAGGATGTCTCCACTCAACTACAAGGAGAGGCTGTTTGTCCTGACCAAGAACAGCCTCAGCTACTACGACGGCAGGGCGGAGGTAACGCTACTCTTTTGTCATCATTCGTGCGCAGGAAGTAAAGCGCAACTAAGAAATTGTGTTCTTGTTGTACACAGAAAAAGTTCCAGAGAGGCTCCATCGAGCTAAGTCGCATCCGATGCGTGGAGGTGGTCAAGGATGAGGGCGGGCTCAACCCCTGCCAGAACAAATATCCTTTCCAGGTTCGCCATGCGAAAATGCAGCTGTTTTTAACTCATTCAGTACCAGCCAATTCTGGACCAAGTCTGAAAAGACGTTTAAAAACGTCTTTGGGAGTGAATGAGTTAAACGTTACAACAACCACACTGAAAAAAAGAGCCACTCATTTCCAAAAAAACGAGCCCATTTATCGTAAGCATGACTTACGGTGTATCCAAAAAGTCTTCACCGTGCTTCACTTTTTATACATTACAAACTACAGTCAAACCTCGGTTTTCGAACGTCTCTGTTCTCGACCAAATCGGTTTTTGACCAAAGTTTTCGAGTTTTTTATGCCTCGGATGATGATCGAAATTCGGTTCTCGAACAAACTGAGCGCACTTGAATGCATCACTTGACTCCTCTCGCCTTCCTTACACAAGGAAGTGACGCTTCCTCGGGTAGACGAGGAAGTGACGCTTCCTCGTGTAGCGTTCCATTACTGAGCAGACGTGTTCAATAAAGATTTTTTTTTTTTAAAGAGCGTGGTTTCGTTTTTTTTAACAGCCTTCTGGAACGGATTATGGTCGAAAACCGAGGTATGACTGTATTCCAGAAAGTGATTGAATACGTTTTACAACACACCATAAACTTAATGTAATAAAACGGTTTTTTTTTTTAAATTTTCTACAAATGTATTCAAAAGGGAAGGGAAGTCAAAAATGTTCCCAACAATAAAATGTTTGATGGGCCCCCTAGTCTAAGCTTAGCATTCTGATTAATATTGCGTTTGTGGAATATGATTTTACCGGTAAGCGGCTATCTCGACCGAGGCAACCGCTTTTGCCACTTGCTGTCAACTGAAAATGTTTTCTGGGTTTGTTCATGTGACGTTCGCAAGCACCGCATGTGCTGTCATGGTCAATTTTGTCATTTGGTCTCCATCAACAAAGTGAGAAACGCATTGCCCACTTCTCTGACAAGTGCAATGCTTCCAAAACGTTACTTGAGTGAACGTACCATGCGGTGCTAATGTTTGAAAACAATTCTACAGGTGGTGCACAACACTAACACGCTCTATGTGTTCACGCCAAGCCACGACAGCCGGAGTGCCTGGGTCCAGCGAATGAAAGAAGGTCAGTACTTTTTTTTGGGTGCTTTTCTCAGCATTCAACCGTTGCGCCACTGTCAGACGGAAACTTGTCATATGACGCCCGTGCGTTTGCAGAGATCCGAGACAACCGGGAGATCCTGACCAAGTTCCACCCGCAGTTCTGGTGGGAGGGCGAGTGGCTGTGCTGCCGTCAGGAGGAGAAGCAGGCGCCGGGCTGTGAGGAGTACAACCCGTTTGGAGATGGTGAGCGGCCGCCGTCCCATCGTTCCAAAAGCTTGCTCAAATAATACACGAGACGATTCGCACTCTCACTCTTCTTCCCCTTTCCGTTCCTCTTTTGCAGCTTCCAGGAAACCGCTGCCCCCGATTCCCGCTGAGGACGGCACATATGGGAGGGTAACCGCCCATTCGCGCATTCCCCCGCACGCCCAAAAGCTCACATCCAGTCGCCCCCTTACCCACTCCCCCCCCCCCCTAACCTCCCACAGCACCTGCAACCGCTCCTTCCCGAGGCTTGCGACGATGATGAGGAGACCGTGGTGGCGCTATACGACTTTGAGGGCAGCGAGCCGCACGACCTCAGTCTTGTCAAAGGAGGCGAATACGTCATCGTGGAGCGTTGCGATGTCAACTGGTACAAAGCGCGCAACCAGGACGGGTACGTTGACCAGTTGACACTTTTAGGATGGGAGTCTTCATCATCATCATCATCATCATCATCTCTCTACCTACACAGGGAGGAAGGCTACATCCCGAGTAACTACGTCGCTGAGAAAGAATCCGCCAACCTGGCGCAGTTTGCGTGAGTCATTTTAATCACTTTTAGAGGGAAGGCTGAGCCGTTTAAAAGCATCCAGATGAACATGTGTGTGTGTGTGTGTGTGTGTTTTTGTGCACGTGTCTCCGTCACGTGTGCAAGCTGGTACAGCAAGCATGTCAACAGGAACAATGCTGAAGAGCTCCTGCGGAAAGAGGTGAGGACTTCTGGGTATCCGCTCTTGATACGTTTTCACTGGTTGTTCTGAGAGATATATTTTAACTCATTCACTCCCAAAGACGTCTTTCAACGTCTTTTCAGACTTGGTCTAGAATTGTCTGGTGCTGAATGAGTTAAGCGCGTGCAAAATTATTGTTTTTTTTTTGTGGTCAAATATGTTCCCAATGTACAGTCAAACCTCGGTTTGTGAACGTCTCTGTTCTCGACCAAATCGGTTTTCGACCAAAAACTTTGAGTTGTTTATGTCTCGGATGACGGCCGAATTTCGGTTCTCAAACAAACTGAGTGCACTTGAATGCGTCACTTGACTCCTCTCGCCTTCCTTACACGAGGAAGTGACGCTTCCTCGTGTAGCGTTCCATTATGAACAGATGTGTTCAATAAAGAATTTTTTTTTTTTTTTTTTTAAAGAGCGTGCTTTCGGTTTTCGAACAAATCGGAATTCGAACAGCCTTCTGGAACGGATTATGGTCGAAAACTGAGATATGACTGTATTTAAAATCGCTATTTAAATCGCATATTCAGTTTAAATTCATTTCTCCTTTTATTATTTATAATTTGATCTGTGGTTTTATTGTTCTTGATTTGATTGTAAAGTGTCCTTGAGGTTTTGAAAGGCACTTATAAATGAAATGTATTATTATTATTATTATTATTATTAAAAATGCTCGTGTGTTCACCACACTGTCTGTCTGTCGCCCCCTACAGGACAAAGAGGGCACCTTCATTGTCAGAGAGTCCAGCACCAGGGGAACCTACACCGTGTCCCTCTACAGCAAGTCCATGGCAGGGTAAGCGCCTCGCGCTCGCGGCCCCCCCCCCCCGTCGACCCGACGGACGACAAAGGATGTCACGATTGTCGCATTGGTTTGCAGGAATGGAGGCGGCGGTATTAAACATTACCGCATCAGGGAGACCAAAGGCTCGCCCAAACAGTTTTACCTGGCGGGGAAGCACGTGTTCCAATCCATCGCTGAACTCATCAAGTACCATCAACACAACGCGGCAGGTGCACCACAGAGATTCTATTGGTCAACAGTTCAATTTTTTTCTCACGCACAGTAGATGACGTGCAGCGCAACAATAATAGAACAACTCTCATCACGTCAGGCCTGGTCACCAGATTGAGATATCCTGTCGGGAAACAGGACAGGTCCGCTCCGTCCACAGCCGGCTTCAGCTACGGTGGGACTTTTATTTTATTTTATTTTATTTTATTTTATTTTTTATGTTTTTATTATTATTTTATTTTTTTATTTTTTTTAATTTATTTTTTATTTTATTTTTTATTTTGTTTGTTTGTTTTGTTTTGTTTTGTTTTGATTTGATTGAATTTAATTTAATTTAATGTATTTTTTTATTTATTTATTTATTTAGTGTGTGATGATGCTGCTCAGCTGAAACTAGATTTACGATATTTATTGTGACATCTGGTCCCATAGAGAAGTGGGAGATCAACCCCAGCGACTTGACCTTCATGAAAGAGGTTGGCAGCGGTCAGGCCGGGGTGGTGCGGCTCGGCATGTGGAGGGCACAGCACAAAGTCGCCATCAAGGCCATCAAACAGGGCGCCATGTATGAAGAGGACTTCATCGAGGAGGCCAAAGTCATGACGTACGTTCGAAAAGACGACGAGGAACCCCGGAGGTCTTGGCAATGGCATTTTTGGACAGCTGTATTCTCGCTTTGCCGCCGCCACCAGGAAGTTGTCCCATCCCAAGCTCGTGCAGCTGTACGGCATGTGCAGCCAGCAGCGACCCATCTATATCGTCACCGAGTTCATGGAGCACGGCTGCCTGTTGGACTTCCTGCGGAGTGGGCGGGGCTGCATGGGCGCCGCCTCGCTGCTGAGCGTCTGCCTGGACGTTTGCGAGGGCATGCAGTACTTGGAGAGTAGCAGCTTCATTCACAGAGATCTGGGGGCCAGGAACTGCCTGGTGAATGACGCCCTGGTTGTCAAGGTGTCTGACTTCGGCATGGCCAGGTGAACATGGCGTCCTGTGCCGTCCGTTAAGCGAATGAAGCAGTGTTGGCAGATCTTCCGCTTTTGTGCCGTAGGTACATTTTGGACGACCAGTACACCTCGTCGTTGGGGTCCAAGTTCCCCGTGAAGTGGTCGCCTCCAGAAGTCTTCAACTTCTGCAAATACAGCAGCAAGTCGGACGTCTGGTCCTATGGTCAGACGCCGCAACCGACCATGAACCTCAGATGAATTTTCTTGCATGTTTAGCGCGGGGGTCGGCAACACGCGGCTCCAGAGCCGCATGCGGCTCTTTAGCGACATCTGGTGGCTCCCTGGAGCTTTATAAAAAAAGTTTGAAAACGGAAAAGGATTTTGATAGTCCAGTCTCCTACATACATACAGCATGTGTTTCCCCTTCATTGTAAGTTTTATTAGAAGGCTTTTATTTTTTTGCGGCTCCAGACATATTTGTATTTTGTTCTTTTGTTGTCCTATATGGCTCTTTCAACATTTTGGGTTGCCGACCCCTGGTTTAGCGGATGCAGATTTACTGTCTGCCCTTACCTTTGCATTTTCGTCACTTTGACCGTGCAGGGGTGCTGATGTGGGAGGCGTTCACCGAAGGCCGCATGCCATTTGAGCACAGTGACAACCACGAGGTTGTTGCCTTGGTAACAGAAGGTCACCGCCTCTACAGGCCCAAGCTTGCCACCGAGGCCATCTATGACATCATGCAGATGTGCTGGCAGGAGGTCAGCCCCACCCCACACGCATGATGTTGTTTCTTAGTACAACCGGATGACTCTTCCTTCTGTGTCCATAGAGACCTGAGGACCGTCCGTCCTTCTCCCAGCTGTGCCTTATGATCTCTGATGTCCTGGAGGGCGATGGCACACTCGCCAACTGACAGGTGTCATTATCCACGTCTCCTTTGATGTCGGTGAGCAGCCCACAAAGAAGACTATCCCTTTAAAAAACTTTGCAAACTAGATGACCGCTGTACTCCTTCGCCACATCTAGCCAGCAATCAACACGGCGTTTTTGAAAACACCGGCAACTTGAGACACAAGTGACCTGACGTTTTTCTTGGTACTGTCATTTGGATGATTTTTTTTTTTTTTTTTGTCTTTATCCATCCATCCATCCATTTTCCGATCCGATTATCCTCACAAGGGTCGCGGGGATGCTGGAGCCTATTCCAGCTGTCTTCAGGCAGTAGGCGGGGGACACCCTGAACCAATTGCCAGCCAATCGCAGGGCACACAGAGACGAACAAACATCCACACTCACACCTTGGGACAATTTAAAGTGTTGCATTAACCCACCATGCATGTTATTGGAATGTGGGAGGAAACCGGAGTACCCGGAGAAAACCCGCGCAGGCCCAGGGAGAACATGCAAACTCCACACAGGGAGGAGGCCAGAGCTGGAATTGAACCCGGTACCTCTGCACTGTGAGGTCGACATGCTAACCACTGGGTCACCGGGCCACCCCCACTTTTTTTTTTTTTTTTTTTGCTTGGACTTGCGAGCAGAAACTTAAGATACGAGTGCTGCATACGGGCCGTCAAGTCAACACACGCAGTAAGCAACAGATTAGCAGAAGAGAAAAAAAAAGAAGCTTCAAGACGTTTACTCCTGCTCCCAGTTCATAAAACAAATTATTTACTCACGTGTTGTGTATTCAAAACATCCAAACAACATTGCCTTAAGAATGTCCCTGCTAGCTTAATGTTAACACATAATGGAAAAACTCCATTGATGGACTGACAGTTTGCATTAATTATAGCAGTGTTATAACCCAGCAACCCTTGTAGACAGACAATACAATATCACACTGACAGGCATATATTATTTGTCCACTGCAAAGAACAACTAATATTACTATTTCTGGTTATTGAGCCACTGAAAGAGGGAGTGACCTATCTGTGTGACTGTATTATACTGACCCCAGGTGGCCAATATGGGTACACCAGAAGTAGTTTCTTTTTTGGTGGCCAGGCGGGAACGGATTATTGGTACTTCCATTCATTTCAATGGGGAAATATGCTTTGAGGCATCAATTCTTTGAGTAAGGAGCATGGTCATTGAGTAAATTACGCTTGTATCTTGAGGTATTACTGTACTGGTACTTAATTCTCAAAATAGTGTCAAGATCTCATTTGAGCCATTAAAATACTTCCAAAAGTGGCAACGTTGTTTCTCATTTCATCCCAATTGATCCCCTCAAAATGTACTTTTGAACTTGACACATACAAGCATAATTTCGCAAGGCTCCATCTGGCCTGAAATGTCAAAGCAGCGTCAGTGAGAGCAGGTAACCGGCGGCAACTGCTGCCGCAGCGGCGGCGGCCGCCGCGATCAGGAGGAGTCCCTTGAGAATGTGCGCATTGTTCGTCGGGTGACTCTCCGACGTCCCGTCGACATCACTGGCTGCAAAGACAACACACAGCTTCGGTAACGATCTCCCTCAACTACCATTTATGTTTCATGAAGCCATTTTGCAGGCCTACCTGTCACGATGACTCGATACTTTCCAGAGTTCACACCAGTGCTGGTTTTAACTTGACACCGGTACACTCCCGAGTCTTCCATTCGCAACTTGGACAGTTGGAGGCTTATTTGTCCCCGTCTCAGAGCATCCCTGTCCCACTGCACGCGCCCCACCAAATGAACCGCCACGCCTTCCAGTAGTTGAAAGAGGACGGTGACCTCGCCCTCCCTGAAGAGTTCGCAGTGAATCGGAACGGAGGTGAGCGACACGTTGGCACGGCTGGCGAACTTCCAGCCCAGAGTGATGTTGTCATTCTCTCGGGCCCGGTAGGAGTCCTGAGTCACGTTCGCGTCTAATCCGCCCGCAGGAGTCAACACGAGGGCCGCGAGGTCACGCGATGGTTCAGATATGGAGATCGACTCACAGCTGGACGTCAGGCCAATGAGCAGGATGAGCCGGAAGATCGTCATCATCTTCCTGGGGCGACCGATGACCCAAAAATCTTTGTGCTCATCGCTGTCAATCTCCAATGTGGTGAGTCAGCAGAATACAATAGAACCAGAACTCACCTCAAGTCTATTCTTTTTTTTTTTTTTTTTTTCTTCTCCTTAGTCTTGAGGTGCCATTTCTGTCTCATGTCATCTTTTGACAAAGCCTCCCCGAGTCGCTTTGGTAAAGGACACATTGTTGTCTCGAAACAGGCCACACCGCTTTTGGAGACGTCAGCAGTCGTTTACTTTGTATGCGTAGAATGTTCTGTGACTGAAGATCAAGTGAAGTCTGAAAGCTCCAATAACACCTCGAAAAAATGGGTGTGTTCCTAGTCAAGCGTGCCGCTCTCCTCCGCCCCCCAGCCACTCTTTTTATTTTTTTTTTGTGTGTGTGTGTACATTGCAAAACTTAAACCTCTCTCAAGCCCGCAGCTATGTGCCCACACGTCATTGCCACATCGCCTCATGTATGTCTTTACATTGCATTTGCCTTTGTAGTTTCGAGCAAGTCACGCGAGTATATTTGACCATGTAGCCCCGATGCGATCCGGAGGCAGCAGCCACCGTCTCTCCATTCGCAAGAGTAAACTTCAGACATGACCTGCTGATCAAGCGTGTCGTCAGGGGATGACTCGCGCTTGTCTCCACAGTAGTTTTGGTTGCGTTTACTTCCTGCAAGGGAATTTTGCCTCTGGCGCCCAAGTGCTTGCTCATTTCTCGGAGAGCGCGCTCCTTAAAGTTGCCTTGAGATAACTTCTATTGCAAATTCACACGACATAAATAAAACCGACTCGATTTGGTTCGCCCCCGGGGGCTCATAAGGCGCTTGCGGAAATCTCCTGAGCCTCGGGGCTTCCCATTTTAAAAGAATGACATTGAAAGTACAATATATGAATGCTGTCTCACAATCCTCCCTGTCTGTTTTTAGTTGCTGCCGTCCCTCCTTGTCCTTTGCTGCCGTACGAGACTCAACATCCAGGTAGGTGTAGGCGGAGAGGTAGCGAGAAAGCACCTCCCTCTCCCTCATATGCCAGCGTGCTGCAGCAGGCGCGATTCCTTGACGGGTCAGTGGGCGGGAGCAAAGGTTAAAAAAGAGGCACGACGTTATTCATCTTCAGAATTCTTTTTCGGACGCCGTCTGTTTCTCTTTTGGGATTCAACAGGTGAGTCTCGGCCTTCTTGGTTTCCTTTGTGAGTGTTTACGTAGCCATTTTACGCCACGCGTAAGAATGAGTGGCTCTGATTTGAGCAGGGTGTGTTGTGGCGATGATTCCTACGCTGGTTATGAGTCATAGGAAACTGAAACGCACCCACACACACACACCAGACAAATATTATTGCGCAATGTCTTAGTTTTGGTAGCAACGCGATGGAGGGTGACTGCACGAGTACAGGATATCGGTGAAATATGAGATGTTTTGTAGACGCTCTCGGACTGGCCCATCCAAATGAGATTTTTCAAATCAGAAAAATGTCTTCATCTGTGTGGGCCAGACAGGCAGCCGGGTTGTTGCGACAATTTCCTCCTTCGACATCTTGTGGTCGCTTCACCATGGCAGCACGCCTGCTCTCAATCTCATGAGCATCGGACACTTCCTTGCAGAGAAGAGCGCCACCGTGCCGGAGCAAAAAACGTGATTTTTTTTTTCTCCTCTGTCCCACGCTCGGGGGGGGGGATTTAGAAAATTTGGATGACAATTCTTTGAATTACGGTATTGGCCCGAATATAAAACGGGCCTGATTATAAGACGACGCCCTCTTTTTCAAGACTGAAGTTTGAAAAAAGACTTTTTGAACACCAAATTAATTTTTATACAGAAAATCATGAAAATAATGAAACAAATGATTATAACAATATATTTGAGAGAAAAAGCCTCATTCAAATCTAAAGTGCAATCACATTCGTCAATGAATGGCTCCTGGTTTTTGAAATGTAAATGACATCATAACTTCTCCTCAGCTGCAGCTTAACCTGGCCGATCTTCGACCCACTTTTCTCCAGATTGTCACTACGTTTCTCCATTTTCTGTTATCGCTTCTATTATTTTCTTCTCTTTTCACTCTTACCGCAATTTTTTATTTTTCTTCTTCGTGCTACCGCTATTTTTATTTTTATTCTTCATTGGCCTGAAGAGTCAAGTTCAGCATTCGCTTCAATGATATTTGGCGCCATCTAGCGTCGCGAATGGGTATAACGTCTAGACCCCGAATATAAGACGACCGCCACTTTGTCAGTCTTATTTCAATGCAAAAAACACCACCTTATATTCGGGCCAATACGGTATTCAGCAGCGTGTCACATTGAGGTCGGTTGGCAGTAAAGAGTAGAATGTTGCTCAACCTCGAGCGTGTCTGGTCTGGACTCTGGAATTAGGAGTCTCCGTTAAAACCCGTTAATATAACCCCTCCCTCCGCTCAAACACACTTGACAAAACCCGCGCGTGCTCAGCCATGTCGAGCTTATTTTCTCTTGCTTTATTTCATTTTTTTTTTTCTGCAGCTGCGCCCCGATGGCGCCAGCCAACAGCTCCACGCCGCACCTGGTGAAAAACGAGAGCATCGTGGACAGCACGGCCTCCACCACCATGGGCGCGCTCATCCTCGGCCTGGTCTTCCTCTTGGGTTTACCCGGTAATCTCTTTGTTATCTGGAGCATTGTGGCCCGGGCCCGTAAGCAGACCATCACCACTCTCTTCATCCTCAACCTCGCCGTCGCCGACGGTTCGCTGATGGCGCTGACGCCGTTCTTCATCGCCTACTTGGTGATGAAGAGGTGGGCGTTTGGGACGGTGATGTGTAAGGTGCTCTTCTACCTGTGCCTGGCCAACATGTACGCCTCCATTCACATCATCACCCTCATGAGTCTTTATCGACTACTGGCCGTGCTGCGACCCCACCGCGTCAGCTCCCTGGTGGGCTACAAGACTGTGACGTGGACGCTGGCACTCATGTGGGCCCTGGTGGCCTTTGCCTCTGTGCCCGCCATCGTCTTCCGGGACGTGAGGACGACTGCCGACCGCGCCATTTGCGACTCCTACCATGACGATGACAGTCACGTGAGTTCTCTCAGCTTTGATTTTCCCTTCAGCAAAAACAAAAGGAAAGAATAAAATAAGCCCGTCTTTGTGGGACGTTTATTTCATGCTGCTTCCACCATTTAGGTGGATCAGAATTTTACATACCTGTCAACGTTGGCTAATTGCTGCCCTTATAAATGATTACGATTCCCCTTACAAAGCAACAAAAACCCGTACAACGGTTTACTGCGCATTCGCACATCATGCTTTATCAATCCGACCGTACGCAGCGATGGAAAAAAAATATACGATTGAGGATTACTTTGCTGGTTTGCCGTGACAATAGTAGCGACCGACGACGGCATTGTCGTTGGCAACCAGCAGGTGAGACGATCTGGATTTGAGCCAAAATGGTCTTTGTGAGATCGGTTCACAATTGTTTTTTTTGTGTGTTTTTTTTCCCCTGTATAAAAGTTGGAATACGCCGTACATGATTTGAAATGATTAAAAAAACGTATAAAATACGGGAAAAACGTACAAGTTGACAGGTATGATTTTGATAAATAATAAATGACTAAATGACTACTTTTGCAAAGTACAGTTGCTATCTCTCTCTCTCTCTCTCTCTCTCTCTCTCTCTCTCTCTCTCTCTCTATATATATATATATATATATATATTTATTTAGTTATTTTTTTACTACACCCTGCCAAAAAATGCATTCTAAAAATAAATTACACTGTTCAACACATTTTGTTTAACAATAAATGTAACTTGATTTATTTATTTTTTGCACTGATTCTGAATCTGCCCTTGTTGTTTCGCTACTAAATCATATTTTCACAACAACAATAATAATAATAATGATAATAATAATAACGTTAAAGGGGGGAAAAAAAGGAAGTGCAAGTACCGTTAATCAATATCGGGCCAATGTCTGGCCTTGTATCAAAGTAGAAGTACTTGCAACTGCCGGCAATGCCTGTATTGGCCGCCCTCTTGTGGTCGTTTTATGTTCCGGACCTTCAGGCACACATATCTGACAGATCAAGTCAAGTCAAGTACAACTTTATGTGTTGTATGTGTAACATAAGCACAGATGAAATTTCCTCCCTCTTAAACAGACAACAGATAACAAGATGCCTATTAAAATGACATTTCTTCTATGTCGAGATAGAAATTTGTCATTAATATGTGAAAGCGCTATATAAATCAGGATGTTGTGCGAATTGTAAAAGAAGGAGACAATTTCTCACGTTCACACACTGAGAGAGTGTGTCGTTTATTTTTCACATCGAAAATGCTCCCGCGCAAACTTGAGACCCGCCGAAAGTAAGTTTCCATAGCAACAAGCAAACTAAACATGGCGGTCCTTAAAGGGACTGCAATTACTCCTACCCAGTTACCAAATGACAGTGAACACCGAATATCACTTCCTCTCACCCGGAACTCTCTGACAAGCATATGAAAAAACATTGCATTCACACATTTGCAGTTGGTGGTGAATTATGTATATAGAAGTCACTACAATATATTGTATTGAATTGCAACATGCAATTTAACTCATTCAGTACCAGCCAATTCTAGACCAAGTCTGAAAAGACGTTTAAAAACGTCTTTGGGAGTGAATGATTTTTTAAGGAAAAATGCAATAATGGGATAAACTGTATAGGTGTTTCTTTAAAATTATCTGTCATTGTTTTTGGGGACATTTTCTGTCCCCAAAATACTAGTGTTATCGGTACTTGGTATCGGTATTGGTGACTATTCAAGAGTTGACTACTCATAGTGGTATTGGTCTGAAAAAATAAAAGTGGTATTGAACATCCCTAATATTTAGTACTCTATATGATTTAAGCGTTTGGATCTGTAATAATTTTTTTTCTTCTGAAACGTCATAGCTATAAAATACAACTCATCAATTCGTAAATACAACAACTGCATACAACATTTAAAAAAAAAAAAATTAAAAAAAGTCTCCAAAACCTGATGTGCCAGGAAAAAGGATCGACATTAATGAAATCAGCATCAAAAATACATTTTAAGACACTTACGGCCATCTCTGATTAAAACGAGTTTTCGACCAGTGTTCACCAATTTGATGGAGGATGACTCACCCAGCCTTGAGCACTCTCTGCACAACATCCACAGGTGGTTGTATCCTTGTGTACAGACGGTCATCCAGTACATGCTGGAGCTGGTTTTGGGCTTCCTGATCCCGTACAGCATCGTGGTGGTCAGCTACATCTGCATCCTACGCCGCATCCGACAAACAAAATTCCGCCGACGCATCCGGAGCGAGAAACTCATCCTGGCCATCGTGGTGACTTTCTGCCTCTTCTGGCTGCCCTACCATTTGGTCAACATGGTGCATGTAAGTGCAGCTGTACTTGCCACAGGCATGTGGCGTCCGCAGACAAATTGATGTGAAGTTTTTTTTTTTTCTTAGGTCACCTGGGCGCTCTGTCCCGATGGTTCTGTCAAAACAATGTAAGCCGTCACGTCTCCTTTTCATACCTTTTTTGTCTTGATTATGATTAGAAGTGAGGCTCCAGCTTCCTGCCTGTCTGTTGTCTTTTGGATATACCAATCAGGAACTCCTCTTCAGTGTTTTGGATTTTTCAAGCTATCCGTTTAATCTCAAACTGCCATTCATGAGAACTTGTCATCCAAAAGGCTGGCGAAAATCTGGCACCGGAGCCGCGCGGTCACGTCCTCGGTGGCCTTCATCAGCAGCTGCATCAACCCGGTGCTGTACTTCTTCGCCGGCAAGTCATACATCCGCCGTGAGGGTCTGGCTTTCATGGCCCGCCTGTTCGAGGCGGCCGGTCTGGACTCGGTCAGCAGAAAGAGTCGTCAGAACAGCCAGAACAGCCGCGACAAGGACAAAGAGGTGGATGGCGTCATGCTGAAGGAAAAAGTTCACGAGTCCAACTCGTGCGCCACTGTCAAAACGCCGAAGCCCCAGACGTGACGTCGAAGCCTCAGAGGTCACGCCGGCACCGCCCGGCATTTTTGAATGTCTCGTCCGTCCATTGGCACAGCGAACTGTCCTGATGATCAATGAGGACGGCAAATTGTTCTCGTGCTGGAGCTCTGAAGAAAAGCTCTGTCACCTATTCACTTTTCCTGGCATGGTCTGTGGTTGTAGTACTGTATGTACCGTCCTATGCAAAAATTGTGTCTGTGAGGCGAAAGAGGTCCAAATAAACAAAACGGAAAATATTGTTCCAGTTGCACCATAACACTGCTTCAAGATGACGAGTTGTTTTTTTTTAGGGGGGGACGTCATGTATTGTCTGTATTGTCGTCAAGAAAGTTCATCATGTTTTTCATGTGCTGTTCATTCATGTCCCGCTTGCACAACCGGATGCCCTCCTGTTGGGTAAACCTGTACAAGCAAAGGACATCTCGTACTCCACACTTGTCATTGAACAACAGAACTGCCTCGCATCATAGGGAAAGCTTTTTCAAATACTGTATGTCGGTAATCAAATCCTAGGATTTTTTTTTTTTAACCTTTATCGTGTCTCTCTCTGACAGTGTGAACAATCGTCGCTCATGAGAATGTGCCAGTGTACCTAATAAATTGTCCATTGACTCCAATGATGATTTTTGGGCCAACCAAAAATCATCATTGGAGTCCATCGTTGTCGACAAAGCATCCCGCAATTTCTCGCGGGCTGCATCTACTCAAAATTGTGTCCTCTCAGCAGGACACGAGAGCCTCCTTCTCATCAACTCTGGTAACTTGATTTTATTTTGTTCATACATGACCATGTTTGGAATGTGCATCTCATTGCTCACCGTGTCCCGGGGCTCTATTGTGAAAGTGCGATGTTGTAAACCCACTTCAGCACAGAGCAGCTTGCCTGCTTGCTGTTAATTCGACATATCCTGTTTCCTGTTGAAATCTCTGAAAGTTCGCAGCCTACAGTCAGAGAAGTCAAAGCGTTCAACGGATGAAGCGATGGTGTCCAACAGCACCGCCGCCTTCTCTCTGCCCGTCAGCACCTCAGCCAAAGTCGGCATCGCCATCCTGACCTTGGCCTTCGCGCTGGGCTTCCCCGGGAACCTCTTTGTGGTGTGGTCGGTGGTTTGTCGTGTCCAAAAGCGCTCGGTGACGTGCTTGCTGGTACTCAACCTGGCCGTGGCCGACGCCTTGGTGCTGCTCACGGCGCCGATATTCCTGCGTTACCTTGCTGGGGGGCAGGGATGGGAGTTCGGCTCAGCGGCCTGCAAGCTGGTGCACTACCTGTGCAATGTCAACATGTACGTCTCCATCTACCTCATCTGCCTGATGAGTATGGATCGCTGGCTGGCCGTCTCCCGGCCTTTCGTGTCCCAGAAGATGCGGACTAAGCGCTCCCTGCTGATTCTCCTCCTGGGAGTCTGGATCATGGCGTTCCTGCTGTCCCTTCCGATGCCCTTCTACCGCAGGTCAGTCTTGCATGTGCGCTGATAATGCGGTGCGACTTGATTACAACTTTGTGTTCCTGTGTATGTGTGCGCAGCAACCTGAGCAAAGTGTTCCCGAACAATGCCACGTTGAGATTTTGCATACCGTACCACTGGCAAAGTGTCGGTCATCGGGTCTTTCAGTACACCTTCGAGACCATCATGGGCTGCCTGGTGCCCTTCTCCCTCATCAACACGTGCTACTCGTCCGTGATCTGCCGCCTACAGAGCGCCATGTTCCATCGGCGGGGCAGAGGCAGCCGGCTGATCATGATGATCATCTGTACCTTTGCCATTTTCTGGCTGCCGTATCACATCGTCAACATCATCGAGGTGATTCCGTCAACTTCCTAGGTCAGGGGTCGGCAACCCAAAATGTTGAATGTTGAAAGATGTGTCTGTGTTTGTCGAGACTGTTGAAAGCATAAATAAAGTGTACGTTTTAAAAAAAACAACACCACAGCTCTCCTTTTTCGGAGCGAGATGTCGCTCAAGAGCCGCATGCGGCTCTGGAGCCGCGTGTTGCCGACCCCCGTCCTAGGTCTAAGAATCGAGGATCCTTCCGGCATTTAATCCTTTGCTCAACTCCGGCAGGTGATCGGCCTCTCGCAGGGCAGCCGAACGACCGTGGCGGCCGCTCTGGTGGCCCGTCCCAACGTCACCGCCTTCGCCTACTTCAGCAGCGCCGTCAACCCGATTCTGTACGTCTTCGCCGGCAGCTCCCACATCCGCCAGGCCGGCCTCAGCTTCATGGGCAAGCTCTTTGAGGCCACCAACTCGGAGAGCAGGAGCACATCCACCTTTGGCCGCAGCATACGCACCAGCTCGTCGCGGGACGATGCCTCCGTGCTGCAGACGCTGTCAGTCAAACTGGGGAAACCGTTCAGAGGCAGGCAGGGAGACAACAGCAGCGTGGCGACAAGAGAGATGGATGAACCGGAACTCAAGACTCTGGCAAGTGTTGAGCCGTTAGAATAGCGCATGTGATCCATACTATGATCACTTTCCTTTCCGATTTGACAGACTGTAGTCTTCGTTTTCCTTTCATTGTTAATATACATAAAATTGCACCGACTTCCAACTTTCACCAGAACTTACGGTGCCTTGACAAAGCTCGCGTTGCTTCATTTTCAATGATAATGTAAGAGAGGTTTTCATTTATCATTATGTTTATTCCTATTATACCGGTTCTACAGTAGTGGTAGTAATGTACAACTGTATGGCAGAACAGAGAGCCGGTCCAAACGTAAATTGCGCGATCAAGAGCTGTGGCGACAAACAGAAGGTTGCATCTGTGGAAACACACTTCCTGTCTGTTTCATCACATGTTATTTACCAAACCTCGCATGATAGCTTCGGGCCAAGTCGGAGGTCGTTTGAGTCATTTTGACATTTAGCAGAATCTTTGCATGAGAAAACTGATGTTTCGAGAGCGGCAAAAAGTACCAAATAAAGTGCTTGCTGAAAAGTAATATGCAACTCTTGACTGTGAACTCGGTGTGAAAGTGAATCTGAGTGACGGCCACGCTTAGAATAGCATCTTGTTGACGTCCAGCGGGAGTGTGAGCAGACAGCTTTGAGTCTCACAGAGACAGAAGAGTGCATGAGGCACACTTTATTTAATTTGATTTTTTTACCTTCCTTGGTTGAAATTCACATGGAGGCAAGCGGGAGTGGCCTGCCAGCGGAATGGGACGAGCAGTGGCGGAGCGAGAAGGAAAGGAGGAAACGAGTACTTGGAGAAGGAAGGGAAGGTGTTGAGCAGGACAAGCGTGAGCTCCGAAAAATTGTGGCCTTCAATGACTCTAGATTAGGGCTGACAAGCGAGAGGGCGGAACCGTGCGGATCCAAGTTCGAGGAGGACGCAGGGCGTGTCGATGATGTCCGACGCTATCCGAGCGAAAGCTTTCCTGGTGAGATGTTCGAGGTCCTGAGGGAGTTGCTGGAATCGGGTCTCCTCACGGATCTGACATTGACCACAGAGGATGGGAGCAGCTTCCACGTTCACTCTTCCATCCTTGCTGCTGTCAGCTCTTTCATTGAAGCGAGGGTCAGGGTAGACACTGAAACGTGCGAGGTGGCCGCCCACCAGTGGTGTCTGTTTCTAGCTCCAGATGTGGATCATTGTGGGCTACAGGCAGTTGTGGACTTTGCCTACACCGGGGAGCTTACAGTAATGGGTGACACCCTACCCCAAATTGAGGCAGCGGCTCGTGCACTCGGAGTTCCGAGATTGTCGGACCTCTGCGACCGAACCGCTGAAGCGAAGGCAGATCTGAGAAAGGAGCAAGCAATCTCTGCTGAAGAGGAAATGAGACGAACCCTTCGTTCCATCGAGCAGCTCTGGGCAGACGGTGCGGGCTGTGATGTCATTTTGGATGTGAACGGAGCTTTGTTCCATGGTTTGTACAATCAGGCTTCTTCAGAAGTGTTAATATTTTGGTTGTTGCTTCCGCTCGGACTGAACAACCTCGTCTGTCAGTCCATAGGGTGATCCTGGCAGCAAGCAGTGACTACTTCCGAGGCATGTTCACCAGTGGGATGAGGGAGTCTCGTCAAGCTCGCGTTGTCCTTCCTTTAAAAGTAATTCCAGAGATGGCTGCTTTGATTCGCTTCTCCTACTGCGGGACGCTTCCTGTCAACTGGGACTGCGTCTTTGAGCTCGCCTGCACGGCACTCCAGTTCCAGTTCCGGTCAGCCGTCTCGCTTTGCCTCCTCTTCATGAAACGGGAAATGGGAGCGGGTTCCTGCCTGGATGTTGCTTCTTTTGCTGAGGCTTATGGGATGTCAGAGCTCCTTGAGGAAGCCAATGATTACGTACTGCGAAACTTCTTGGAAGTGTCTGCGACTGAAAAGTTTCTGGACCTCCAAGCTGAGAAGCTTCTGGACTTCCTCAGCAGCGATGGTCTCAGCGTGCCATCTGAGCTTGTTGTGTTTCGAGCATTAGTCTCCTGGCTGGAGGTGGATTCTGAGGAGCGACTGGGGCATGCCTTTAAACTGATGAGAGGAGTTCGCTTTCCCCTCATGACCTTTCGAGAGTTCAGGGAGGTGAGTGATTGTCTTCAAGAAAACGTGTTGATGGATTGATTCAAATGGAGTCACACTCACATGACTCACTCCTTCTTCCACTTTGTGGTCTTTGGTCTAGGTCAGGGCCATAAACCTACGCTTAGAAACCAAAGATGTGCAACTTCATGGTGCTGCTTTTAAGGAGTTTGGATCTACCCTCTCAGTGCAGGATCACTGTCGGGTGAGGCACCCCAAAGACTCCCTACTTCTTGTTGGTGGGGACCAGCTGGACCAGGATGTGGGTCAACGCGTACCAAGTGGTGAAATTTGGTTTGTAAACTCCTTGCGCTCCGGCGTTGGCCTGGTGAAGGACATCGAGTGGAGGAAGCTGGCCCAGATTCCAGATAGGCCAAAGTTCAGACACGGGGTCGCAACGCTTGGGGGGCGGTTGTTTGTGGTCGGAGGATGTCACTTCTATGCCAAGGACGACGTCATGAAATCGACCTACAGGTGAACGCAGTCGATGGGCAATCTTTTAGCGGTTCCACGGTAGTGCGTGGTCACTCACGCCTATCTCTTTTCATCATACTAGCTATGAACCCAAGCAAGACCTCTGGAAGAAGTGTGCCGACATGCAGGAACGTCGAAGTAATTTCTCAGTGGTGGCGCACCAAGGTCAGCTTTGTGCCATTGGTGGAGATAAGCAGCTCAACACTAATTTAAATAGTGTGGAGATGTACAACACGGAGGCCGATACCTGGAGGTGGGCTTGAGCGGGAAGCTTATCGGTAGCTTGTAACATTAGCTTGATTTATTTTCCCCTCTCATGCTGTTCTTGGATTCTTTCAGCTTTGTCCGCCCTCTGAACCATCCACTCAGCGGCCAAGCTGCCACAGTCCTCGATGGAAGGGTGTTTGTCTCCGGAGGTTTTGACCCCCAGTATGTTTGCCTTGCTTCCTTGTTCGTGTACGACCCCGAGGCAGGAAGCGTCCACATGGCAAAAATGACTCAAGACCGAGCCCAGCACTGCATGGAGGCACTGCGAGGTTGCCTTTATGTGGCCGGCGGCGTCTGCAACCTCAGGACGTATTACACGGACCAGCTCACCTGTGAAGTTTACAATCCCGCTGTTGATTGTTGGACGACCCTCGCGCCCCTGCCCGTACCTCATGTGGGCGCAGCCTCTGCCATCTTGGAAGAGAATATCTATCTCCTGGGAGGGTATTGCCAGGAAGACTACAGCGAATCTGGACTCGTCCATAGGTTTAACCAGATCACGCAGCGCTGGGAGAGAATGGGAAAAGTCCCAGCGGCCGTTACTGACATTCGAGCCTGTGTGCTACAACTACCCCAGCACTTGAGAGGGTAGCTTGAAGGACTGAAATGTCACTTCTGTATTGTCTTTATTACCCCCGTACTGATAAACTTGCGTCGGACAGGAAAAAAAAAATACAAAATTGAAGCTTGCAGAGCAGGCTCAGTGAACAGAAAGAAACCACGGCAACAGAAAGAAAACACAGCCTTGCATATGAATAGAGGAACAATTGACCCCGCCCCCCTGTGCCCCGCGGTTGAAGCCAGACGACAGCCATCTCATGTTGCCAATGGTACTGACATGGGTTTTGCTTTCATTTCATTGTTGATGGTTCTGACAACATATTGCAGACAAATCTTTGAGTAGCACCTGGAAGATATACCTTATAAGATAATATTTTGAATAGTTTCCTTATCGATGAAATGTGCATGCAGCGCCTCTCCTGGACTTAAGTGGTACAACGGTTTGGTATACACTGTGGTATTTCTGCCATGGAGACAAATAAAAAAATTTAAAAAAGAGTGAAAATGCTGCGGAGAAATCAATGCCTTCATTACAGTTCGGTGCACTTAGTCAGAGGCAACATTTGATGGCCACTTTTCACTTTTCTCTACTGCGACTAGCATTATTTAACCCTTTCATGCACCCTGTAACCTGAAAACATGATAAGCTGTCCACTGTAGTAAACGCCGTCCCTGAAGGGGTTAATCATATACAGTCATACCTCGAT
The DNA here is from genome assembly GCA_018466805.1 of Hippocampus abdominalis. Classification (NCBI taxonomy): domain Eukaryota; kingdom Metazoa; phylum Chordata; class Actinopteri; order Syngnathiformes; family Syngnathidae; genus Hippocampus; species Hippocampus abdominalis. The sequence continues at coordinate 25,973,987 of CM031695.1, forward strand.
TTTCAACCATAATCCGTTCCAGAAGGCCAATTTGTTCAAAAACCGAAACCACGCTCTTTTAAAAAAAAAAATCTTTATTGAACATGTCTGCTTAGTAATGGAACGCTACACGAGGAAGCGTCACTTCCTCGTCTACCCGAGGGAGCGTCACTTCCTCGTGTACGGAAGGCGAGAGGAGTCAAGTGGTGCATTCAAGTGGGCTCAGTTTGTTCGAGAACCGAATTTCGGTCGTCATCCGAGACATAAAAAAATCGAAAATTTGGGTCGAAAACCGATTTGGTCGAGAACAGAGAAGTTCGAAAACCGAGGTTTGACTGTACTGTATTGTAGATTGATGTTGGAGAACCTGCTAAACAAAGTCAACCGTCTCGGGTAACAGGACAAAGGCGCACGAGTTTTACATGTGTCTTCCTGTACTTTGTGTTCATCATTTTATTTTGGAAAGACACAAAGAGACAAAAAGGAACTCAATCTGCTGATACTGACCAGCGGTGAGACCGTAGTATCACCGTGTGTTTCTACCTGGCTTTTGTTATTCTTCCTTCCACCAGGCGCAAAGCTCAAGAGCTTTTTTTTGTGTTTTTTAGTTTGCACTCAATTTGACTCTAAAACGTAGCAGAACATTCAAAATCCACCTTGCATTCTAAGTACTCTTGGAGCTATACACGTCTACATGCGAACATGCGGTGGTAATAGAAGTACAGATGCTCGCAGGTCGTTGTTCGGCCCAGGCATCTTCCCCATGTTTTCCCACCTGTGCAGGGCGGGGTCGTAGCGATGGATCATCTTGGTGTCGCTGTAGTCCTCTTGACTGTAGCCGCCCAGAACGTACAACTTCTCCTCCAGAACAGCACTTGCCGCCCCCACATGAGGCACCGGCAGGGCCGAGAAAGCGTTCCACGAGTCTGTGGCTGGATCGTACACCTCGCAGGACAGCTGATCTATCGCGATCTGGTTAGCATCTGATGTGATCCCGCCTGCTACGTAAAGGCGGTTGTTTAAGGTTTCCATGCAGTGGTGGGCACGTGCTTGAGACATGTTTGCCAGGTAAGTGCTGCCATTTTCTGGGTGGTACACAAACAGAGATGCCAGGCACTGATTGTTACTGTTCAGTCCTCCTGAGATGAAGATCTGCCCTTGTAAAACTTTGGCCACGTGTCCACCGAGGGTCAGATCAAGAGGCCGAGCAAAGCTGAAATGGAAAATTATTGTGAACATTTTCACAACAACCATTCTACTCCAGCTACAATACATCCAAAAGTCTGTAAAGTTTTTAATAGTGTAAGTGCGAGGTTTCACTTTAAGCTACATTTGTTAGCATTTGTTAATATTATATCCTTACCTCCAAGAGTTAGTAGCAAGTGAGTAGCATTCCACGCTGTCGTCGTAAGCAAGGTGACAGCGCCCCCCGATGGCGTATATGTTTTCATCGATCACCACCGCAGAGAAGTAGCACCTCTTCTTTGTCATGTCGGCCATTCTGTCCCAGCTGTTTTGGAGTGGGTCATACCTGTAGTGAAAGAATGATTTATAATCCCATCTCAGAAACAAAATACAGTGGTACCTCGATTTACGAACGTCTCTTAATACGAAATTTTCAAGTTACGAAACGCCTCAACAGGAAAATATTGCCGCTTATTACGAAATAAATTTAAAGATACGAAAGGTAAGAATACAGTATGGGCTGCGAGTCGCAGCTCCGAGTTTCCTGAACGCAACATACTTAGAGCTGCTCTGCCATTGGCTGTTACCGAGCATCTTCCTGGCATCCCATTGGCTAAGAGGGACCTCTACCGAATGTGTCTATGTGTGTGTAGATGGATAGATACGTCTCTCTGGAGCGTCCTCGACATTCGCCCCTTGGCCCATGTGGCGTTCCAATACGTAAATGTGAATCACCCAGAAAAAGTGTTCACCAATCCGGGGATTGATCACTATGCTGATGTTTGCCTTGGAGATTTTTGAAGGATTGTTAAAAGCCGACAAAAGCAAACGTCCTTGGATCAGTTCCTGACAAAACACCAGGCAAAAAACGCTTCTGAGAGAGAACATGAACTCAAGAGGGCAAAAAAACGAAGTTAAATGACCATCATTTCTATTCTTTACTCTCTTCTTTGTTTTTTACATTGTGCACAACTCTCATTGATTGTGCAATAATCTAATTGAAACATGTATTGTTATGTATTTTGATGCATTTTTATGATTTAGAAAACATGTAGGTCTGAATTTTGGGTGCCTTGGAACGGATTAGGGTATTTCCATGGAAAACGCGTCTCGACTTACAAAATTTTCTTTCAGAAATTTCTTCCAGAACATTAATTTCGAAAGTAGAAGTACCACTGTATTTGAACCTGAAAGAGGCCCTTTTGACAGGCTTCACCTGTAAACGGAGTTCAGGGTGTCTTCTGTGCCGTAGTACTTTTTCCCACCAAACACGTACAGTTGGCCTTTGACCACCGCGGCCTCATGACAGAACCTTGCCGCATCTGGCAGCTCACTCAACCGCCTCCACTCCATCGCCTTTCTTATTCCCGTGTGGTTCATCAGGGAATTCCCAAACCAGACTTCTCTGCTCATACATCGTCTACCCAGGTCCTCGGAAATCTGGTCACCTCCGGTCAAGACTAGAATCTGTTTAGGCAGGTAGATACGCCACTGACTCTGTGGTGCCACCTCGTTGGAGCAGAAATGTTCCCATACTGCTTCATAGAGGTCCGCCAGCTTGTGTTCAGACCACAGGGGCATCGACTGAACCTCTTTGAATTCCTCAAACGTCATGAGTGGGAAGTGGATGGTTTTCATGAGCCCCCTGGCAAGTTTTAGTCTGGTCTTGGGCTTGGCTTGGATCCAGCCTGCCACCGCCTTGAACACAACCAGCTCCGATGGAACACAAAGCGAGCGGCTGTTCAGGTATCTCAAGAGCTGTTTGGCTGGCAGGTCTTTGAACTTGGGGGTGCATGCCACCTTTTGGAATTGCCGCAACACAAAATCGTTGGAGGCTTCGAGAAGCGGCGCTACCTGGTAAGCTTCGGCGAACGATACCACATCTAGGCAAAAGTCCGGATTGAGTTCTCGTTGCAAAAAGTCAAGGGTCAAGGAGAGCGCCGGCTGGTACTGAAGCTGCAGGGATGTGCTGCTGATCTCAAACACGCAACTCCAGCTGAGGGGGAGGGTGCCACTGTAGGAGGTTTCAATGAGAACCTCCAAGTCTGAAGCCGACAGGAACGGAAGACCGATGCGGGACTGAGAGGACTCTTTCATCCCCGAGCTGAACATTCCACGGAAGAAGTCACTGCAGGCTGCCAGGATGACTCTGTGAGCTGGACGCACGACAATTAGACTTGACACACGTTCTATCCTGAAGTAGACCACACGTGTTGGAATGTGGGTTTGAATTTTTTGGGGGGTTCGCTACTCACCAGGAAGCGATGCTCCGATGGCCTCGAGAACAACATTGCAGCCCACTCGGTCCTTCCACATCTTTCTAATCGAATGAAGACTGATGGCCATTTGTTCTGCAGCGGAGATGTTGCGCTCCTCTTGAGTGGTGGCGGAGGACTTCTCCTGCTGCTTGCGGAGAAATTCCAAGACTCTGGGGGCGCCCAGGGCCTGAGCTGCAGCTTCCACATGCGGCACCACGCCCTCCTCCAGATGGCATATTCGCCCAGTGTAGGCGAACTCCACGATCGCATCCAACCCACGGAGGTCCACGTCTGGACCCAAGGAAATGGAGTACCTGTGCTCCCCCTCGTCCACACTGTGTTTCAATTTATTTTTGACCAGGGAGCTTACAGCCCCCATGGCGGTGGAATGTAGGCGGAGTCTCCCGCCATCATTTGTTCTGAGAGTGAGGTCGGTGAGCAGAGCTGAGTTTCGGAAAGCCCTCAAGGTGTGAAACATCTCCAGGTGGTGCTCCTCTCTGCGGTATATCTTTATGTTGTGTGCATCTTGGTCCTCCTGTGAGCACCCTGCTTCGTCATCGTCACTCGACTCCTCCTCCTCCTCCTCCTGATCCTCCTCCTCCTCCTGATCCACTTCTTCACGGCTTTTCCGTAACACGGTGGCCATCGTCTCATCTCCCCCAACTTCTCCTCTCTTTCTTAAAGCACCCAATGTTTCATTTCGCCACTTTCTGCCATCTTGCGGTCGTCTGAAAACATGCTCCTCGTGGCATACACGTTTCTTCTCATCTTCTCCCGTCCTTCCCGAGCTTCTCCGCTCCAGCTCCTTTTGACTTTTCCCATTCTGCAGTGGACAGTCGCCCTTTCCCAGGTTCTCAGGTAGCCGTTCATCCACGGTCGCGTCAACCTCCATCCTCATTTCTTTGTCATCCTCATTTTCTCCTCCTGCCTCCTTTTCCTCATTTTCATCCACAATCTCCCTGCTAACTCCCATCACTTCATTGACTTTCACCTCCTCCATGTCCTCCACCTCCTTGTTTTCAGCTCCCATCTCTTCATCCTTCGCAGCCCGTTTCTCTTCATCCACCCAATTATCGTCCGCCTCGTCATGCTTCACTTGCACTCCAGTGTCCTCCTCGGCCTCCTCGATCACCTCCACCCTCGCCCAGCGTCTCACCCTCTGCTCCACCTCCGTCCTCCATTGCTCCCAGTCCGGCTGCCGCTGTGGAATCGCCACCTCCATGGAGCTCAGTCAGACTCCAAACATCAACCTGTCGCAAAGTCTTCCCGAAATCTCTGCCCCTGTCCCGTTCTGGTTTCATTCGAGAGTCCACCGCCTCGCTCTCCTTGCTCTCCTCTCAAGTGCACGTCATCGTCCCAGTGAACAAACATGTTGCTATATTGAGGGCAAGACTGTGCAACGGCAGCTAATTAGACCTCTGGCTTGTCTGAGGTGCTAATGTTACACGTGGCACTCGACGTCGGAGCTTATTGCACTGCAGCTTTTATATCCAAACTCATTTGACCCACTTAAAGCGAGCCATTCAGACTTAGGGACATTTGGTCCCCAGCCAAAATTCTCTCCCTTCTTGGCATGTTTATCCCCAACCATATGACTGCGGGATCTTTATTCATCATGCACAGGGGGGGGCCAAGGTGAGGGTTTCACATTGCTCCTGTGCATCCAAACACTGCGGAATCTAGGTCAAGGATCGAGAGGCGCGTGGAAGCCCCGCGAGGCCAGGCAACAGATTTACACCTGTTGTTGTGGTGTGTGCTGTAATGGGAAGCTAACAGCTGGCTAGCTCCGGCATTTTACGAACGGATGCTAGTAGCTCACCAGAAGCTCGTAAATTCATTTTGTGCTCACGTGGATGTGGTCCGGTCCATTTCTTGACAATGATTTGAGAGCCCATACGGCAATCTGCTCACAGCACCTTTAAATTCTCGTTTGGGCTCCACAATAACAAGATCACAATACGACAACTATTGCTGCTTTGCACTTGGCTTGTCACTCAAAATTCTCAGTCCGTGTATACTGTATGTATTTTATATATGATTACTGCAAAGACACATACAGCGGAGTCTGAAATGTAACCGAGTCAAGACGGCAGGGTTTGAAGGAGTTCATCGTGGGGGGTGGGGGGGGGGGGAGGTTGTCAACACCCTCGCAGCTCTGAAGGCCACATGTTTGTCAACTAGAAGACTGGCGGCGGTACCGATCCGTCACTGTGACGCTCTGGAAATAGATTCACGGGCCACTTCATTAGGAATATAGACGCAGGCTAATTTGATCTGATGCTCGGATAATTATGTTCATTTTTGGGAAGTCATGACCACGTGATGTCCAATTTTAAAAAAGTCATTTTATTGAAACTCTGCGGACCCGTCGAAACACTTAAAATGAGGATTAAAATCACAGTTTTCCCAACAACCAATTTTTTTTTTTTCAGCAGGCGTTATTAAATCGTTTTAAGCAACGAGTATACACGATGGGAGGAGAAAAAAAAAAGTTCTAAGATGGCGCGCATCTCCTGCTATTGCTTTTTAAATCGGGTCCGGTTGCGCTTCCTGAAGAGGGTGATGGGTGGAGCTGAGATGGTGACAAGGACATCAAGGGGGCGTTTCTCAGCGCCGCGCCAAGTCGCACAGTCCAAACCGAGGAGTTGCATAGTCGTCATTGTTGGGAGTGCGCATCTATTTTGAAGTCAAGGTGAGGCGGCTCTGATGAAAATCGTCATCCGGGACACATGAAGGTTCTGATGTTTGACGTGGACACGCACAAAAAACAAACAAACAAAAAAATAAAGTTTCATGTTTGTGCTTGATCCCATCGGATTCTTCGCTCGGCTTGTCAGGTCCTGACCCACGGGAGCAGGAAGGACGCGATGGCGGCAGCGAGGGCGAGCAAGAGGACAACCAGCGGGGGCGCAAGGGGCGGCGCCCACCCGCACGTGTGAGCTTCCGGTCCCGCTTCCGTCTGCGTGTCCGCACCGTTTCTGGAGATGACGAGCGGCCTCACCTGAGAGATGCTCTCCTGCGCAGACGTCACCAGAAGTGAGGATTGCAGCCATTGCGATACAACACTTTTGAGCTTAGGTTTATTTTTAAAAGTATTACTTTGACGCCATCTTGTGGCATCCTGCTGCTGGGGAACTACTTTTATGTTCATGTGACTGGAGATGATTCGTTTAGACCAGGGGTGTACCATCCAGCATTTTATAGACGTCTCCCTCCTCTAACCCACCTGATTCAAATGATGATTGTTATCAATGAACTGATCATTTGAATCAGATCTGCCAGAGGGGGGAGAAGTGTAATATGCTGGATGGCGTCCCTCAAGGTTCCGGATTGGGCACCCCTGATTTTAGACAAAGGTAGGCTTTTTGCCACCCCCCTTGTGGCGTCTCCGTGTTGACGAGCTATGTCGAGGTAAGTTGAGGACTTTCATGCTGCTATCGTGTGGCATTTTAGCATCAAGGAACTGTGTCGAAGTGAGTTGGGGAGTTTCCATTTGACGAAAAATCATTCTTTGCCACCCTCTTGTCATCTTGGTGTCAAGGAATTATGCAGAAGTGAGTTGAGGACTTTCATTTGGAGGAAAAATAGTCATCCTCTTGTAGCATGTTCGCATCAATGTTGAAATAAGGTGGAGTTTCATTTACACAAAAATGTCATGATAAACTTTTTTTAAGGTGCGGTGTCAGTTACTGCGGGATTTTCTCTATTTGCGGCAGGACCTCAATGCAATATAGAATCTGCAATCCGACCTCTTTGGAAAGGCAATAAATTGTTCAAGCTGTTTGGCTGTAAATGACTTGTCTCGGGTATTCTCTGTCACACGTGTCAAATCTCCAGGTCCAGAAAGGAAAAACCTTGCCACAGTTTGGGCTTTCGCCACAGGTGCTTCTTTCAGATGGGTAGAAGTCAAACGATAGCAAGGTTTTTCCTTTCTGGACCTGGATTTGCCTTCTATGTTCCCTGTATTAAGCGCGAGTCATTTCATCCTAATTATGCATGGAAGACTTACTTCAAGGATGGTCCGACTGCGCGTCCTGTCCGGACTGAGCCGCAGGTTCCACCGATGTGACGTGTGAGTGAGGCCGCCATCGTCTTCGCTCTCCGTGGTATCCTGCCGAGCCAGACGCTGCCGTTTGCGGCGCCGTGAGCTGATTCGCTGGAGCGAGCCGGGCTCTTGGAGCCTAGAGGTAAGATGTTATCGGAAAGCAGTCAGGTCACAGCTGGCAATCTCTGGTGGAGCCGACGGGGTGCGAGCGGCGCCACCTGCAGTCGCCGTCCTCGATGTCAGCGTCTGCGTCGCTTTCTCCCTGAGGGTCGGACAGCACGCACTCCTCCTGTGTATGTGGGGAAGTTCACGTTAATTTCGGAGCTACTACAGGGAAACTATGAGGTCAGATTCACAACGATATCAAATCAAGTGTTTTGTGCTTTTGATGCGTTTCGAAGGGTACCTCGGTTCCGTATCCCTCGGAATAACGGGTCATGGTGACTTGAGCTGAGTTCACCTGGTCCTGCCAATCACACAAGGAAAAAATATAGGGGCATGCAAAAATGTTTAATTCTAATAGTCAATCATCTTATAGTTTATATATCATGTGACCTCCTGAGTTTAACACGTGTCTTCAGGCGATAACGTCGTTAACCCAATAGCATAATTGCCAAAGTACTGTAATGGTGTGATCCGTGAGCCCTCTCTTGTGATATCCATATGAATCACTGCATAAATATGATTCAGTTATAATATTAATAGTGTTTTACGTTTTAAATTAATAACATTTACATTGATTATAGAAGACGGGTTTAGGTTTAAACATTTAATTAGATACTATTTGGATTTCAAATATATGTACGGTACATTTGAAATGGAGTTAATGTAGCTAACGTAGCTAATGTTCAAACGGTGCACTATGTTAGAGTGGTTTACAATTCTAGCAAATACACTTTTTCGTAAGAGACCGAGTGTCTCGATTTTTTTCTAATGTTGGTCCATTAAGGTGGTACTTGGAAAGAAAGTATTTTTAGGTGGTATGGTGTAAAAATGTTCGAGATCGACTGGCTCATTAAACATACTGTAACAATATCACTTAAAAAAATACCAGTTCGCTTGCTCAAAAAACAAAAAACAACAACAACGAACAAACAAACAAAGATTAGAAGTAGATTAGAACCGATGAACAGAAAGAAACTACTCGGTTAGGGCTACATCGAGGCAACCACGAATTATTTGTTACAACTGAGGTTTTTTTTCTTGTTTTCCGAAAACGTTAAAATATGAATTAGGCACCTATGCGATTGGGGTAACGACATGTGTCCTCCTGTCGGTAACATGTGTCCTGATGTCGATTACGTGCCGCACTCGCGTTACGTAACAGGCAACTTTTCACATCAGGACCAGACGCCGAATGATGGCGCGAACGTTACAAAGTCCCATTTAGCACAAAACGGACCGCATTTCGCGACTTTCACACGAGCCGAAAATCCCAAAAGGGAATCATTTGACGCGGTCACAATTGAAATAAAAAATATAGTCATGAATCTTACCTCGAAGACATGTGGAACACGGAATACGACTTAAATCCTAAACGGAGTCTGGTGCTTGGACTCTAAACGTACGCACGCGACGATGTTTGACATTGTCGCAAATCCCTCGTGACGTCACTCGTAGAGATGATTGACAGCTCAGGCCACGGGGATATCAGCGTGATACAGGGCGGAAGTGCGTAAGAGAATCAATGTATTTCAAAATAAACTGCATTTCGGACGCTCATGCAAGAAATGTATTTTATTAACGTGATGGAGTCCGTCGTTTAGATTCTAAGCCTCATTGGCGAAGCTAAATCAATCTTTTCTAAAGTTTAGAAAAAGCAGACATGCCAAATTCAGAAACGTATGTCCGCTATGAAAAAGCTCCACGAGTTGTTTCATGAATTCAGTCAAGCTCTTAACAATCAGTAAACTTTGTACATCCGCTTAGAGCACTTTGGTTAAAAAGGTCAAATAACTTTTAATTTCGACTGAATTTCTCTTGAGAGTTCCCAATAAAAGAAGGCAAAGGATATGAAGGGAGGCTACATGGGGTGTATTGACACGCATTGATTGCCAAACCCCTCAAATAAATTACTATGCTCTGAGAGCAGTAACAGTTGGATTGGTGAAAAGGAAAATGTCATGGCTGAACCAAAATCGCTCGTGCAACATCAGCCTCATGTTTTCTAAGCTTTTCTATTTCTAATTCTATTTATTTATGACGTTACAGGAAAAACCTGTTGCTGAACCTAACCCATAATTAATTAATATTACTGAAAATGTTACTGTATTGCATTATTATTATTATTATTATTATTATTATTAGTAGTAGTAGTAGTAGTAGTAGTACTGTAGTAGTAATAATATCGTCAAGTGCACCTCTTCAGCCTGACATTTACTCTCACGTCATCTCATGGGGGCACAGAGAACGGCAACATTTTGGGCACAAGCAGCTGTCAATCAAGTGACAAATAGAACAATCGTTCCTTGATTTACAAGTACCTCAACTTTTTTTCCCGATTACTAGCTGCTACTTGATTTTGCATGTGTGCGTTATCGTGCTGCAAGCCAAAATCTGACATCAAATTATGTTTTCATAAAATGCATTTCGTTCTTGAAAACAGAACGAAAAATGTGCTGCTTTTGGCATTAAGAGTACATGATGCATAAATAAATCCAATTGGTAAGTGCAAAATGGGGATTTTTTTCTTTTTTTGTGGGGGGGGGGGGGGATGCAGTTGGTAGCACTAATCTCCGATGGTTGGTTCCATATGGCAGCAGCTCGTCAGAGCGTTTTGTTGTGTCACCGCATGAATATTCATGAGCGCAGCTTCCATCTTTGGAAAGGAGGTTATTGGCAAGTGTAAATGATTCATGCGGCTCAGCAGGGCGGTGGGCGGAGGGGCTTGTGGGGGATTTTAAGTAACAGAACTGAAGGAGATAAATGCGACGTCACGGGCGCTTCAAGTAGGTCAGCCATCAAGTTGTGATGTCACACCGGAGTCAGCCCGTGATCATGAACAGCCCCCTCTTATTTTTATTCTCTTTTTCTTAGAAGGAAAAAAAAAGATTGCCCAACGTCCTACAGCCTTTTTTTTATCTGAAGCTGTCTCTGCAATCAAGCTCCTTAGCTTCTGCTTACACCAGTCACACGAAGGGTCGATAGACTTCATCATCTCTGAGGAGAACTCCTTTCTTGTCTATAGACTCCGAGCCCCCAATAAAACAAAACTCCCCAAGACCATTGCCCCCCTCCTACCCCCTTGCGAAGTTTTAAAAGAGGACGTTGATGCAAAGTTATGGTGAAGCTATTTTTGATTTCAAGTTGCAGCATCAAACAATCCCACTGGGTCCTCAATGTGTGTACGTGTGTGCACACACGCGTGTGTGTGTGTGTGCGAGTGCGTGTGTGCATGCGCGCGTGCGTGTGTGTGTGTGTGTGTGTGTGCGTGTGTGTGGAGGGGGGGGCGGCGCATATTTTTTAAAAACGAACCAGAGGTTTATTAGAGTAATGCCAACGCTGCATGGGAAGTGAGGCGAAACAAACGCACCCTCGCGGCTTATTGACCCATCAGGCGAAAGGGCTCATGTGAGTGTCTCCTGTCAACATATGCTAGCATCAATTAGTTTGAGGCCTTGTCTGATTATGGTGGCACTCGGCTTGTTGCCATGGTAACGTCGGTGGATTTTATTTCACCTTGCAAAAGTCCAATTAATCCTTGGCAAATGCGCAGACGCTGGAGATGGGAAGCGGCAGCAGCATGGTTAAATTGTCGCTTGACGCCCGATAAAGCAAATGTCAACTTTCTGAACTAAACCCTCCATTTTTTGCTTCACTTCAGTAGAAATTGTCTTCGGGCAGTAGGCGGGGGGACACCCTGAATTGGTTGCGAGCCAATCGCAGGGCACACAGAGACAAACAACCATCCGCGCTCACAATCACACCTCGGGACAATTTTGAGTGACCAATCAGCCTGCCATGCATATTTTTGGAATGTGGGAGGAAACCGGAGCACCTGGAGAAAACCCACGTAGGCCCGGGGAGAACATGCAAACTCCACACAGGGAGGCCGGAGCTGGAATTGAACCCGGTACCTCTGCACTGTGAAGCCGACGTGCTAACCACTGGACTACCGGGCCGCCCTATTATGATCATGATTATTCTTATTTCCAAAAGGTAAAGAATATAAATGTAGAGGTTAACTAGGTACCACTAAGACACAATGTTTGCCACTGTGTGCTGATCCCATGTGTTTACACAAGGTCAACTCTCAGGCACACGCGTGAATGGTGTGCGACACACTCGAGGTGTGTCGTGTTGGGTTGTGTGTGGGTTACGTCACTCGAGGACTTGTTAATCTGGACGAGCGGGACAGCTGGCAGCCTGCGTCTAGCAATGTCCAACACGGTTGGCATGTGTACATGCTTATGTTATATTATGGATTTACTCCCGCACACAGATTTCATTTGCTTTCGGATTGGAAGCTGGGGCTAATGTGTAATGGGCAGCACACACACACACACACACACACACACACACACACGTTTATCTAAGATCTCAAAGCTATATATGTATATGTGTATATATATATATATGTATATGTACATATATAACCATCCATTTTCCGAACCGCTTTATCCTCACTAGGGTCGCGGGGGGCGCTGGAGCCTATCCCAGCAGTCTTCGGGCAGTAGGCGGGGGACACCCTGAACCAGTTGCCAGCCAATCGCAGGGCACACAGAGACGAACAACCAACCACGCCCACACTCACTCCTAGGGACAATGTAGAGTGTCCAATCAGCCTGCCATGCATGTTTTTGGAATGTGGGAGGAAACCGGAGCACCCGGAGAAAACCCACGCAGGCCCGGGGAGAACATGCAAACTCCAAACAGGGAGGCCGGAGCCGGAATTGAACCCGGTATCTCTGCACTGTGAAGTCGACGTGCTAACCACTGGACTACCGGGCCGCGTACATATATATATATATATATGAATGTATATGTATATATATATACTGTATATATATAAATATATATATATATACAGTATATATATTTATATATACAGTAAAAAATCTCATATATGTATATATATATATAATATATATAATATACATATATATTCATTTATATATATTAATGAACACCTATTTTAAAATTTCGGGGAGGGTCTGTGTTAATTAATGTATTAATTAATTAATGTAGATGTGTATCTACATTAATACATTAATAATAATATATTTTTTCTTGTCATATTTGTTTTTTATTTGATCTTTTCATGTATGAATATCTCGAATCGGAGACTTGTCCAGCATTTTTTCTTGTTAGTTGTACTTTTTTTTCCTTCTGGTTGTAATACAAAAAAATAAATGTAATTACATTTTAAAGTAGCCTGTGCAAACCATATTTAAAATATTTTCATTCATATACGAATTGTTGGATAAAATTAATTGTCCAATTTCTTTATGTGGTTTAATATCATATATTATATAACGATAGTTTTATCTGCGTGCTAAACAAGGCTGGACTGTACCACCATCGGGCTGAAAATACGGGTGGGGGGGTTGGAGGGTCTCCTCGGGACGCGTAAACGCTCTTCATACTCGCACGCGCGGGCACGGCACGCAGTGTTCATGCACGCGCTTACCTCCGCCGAACTATACAATCAACCCACCGTGAGCGCTTTGTGGTGCATGTGAGGACATAGAACTTGTAACCCCCCACAGAGTCCTTTCTACGTCGCCTTTTGATTGACGGGCCCAGCCAGCCAGCCAGCCAGCCCCGCCCCCTCCCTCTTGTGCAGAACTCCGTTCCCGCTGGAGAGGCAAACACGAGAGGACCGGAGCGGAAACCATTGCGGACGACTTGAGACACGCTCTCTTGGCACCAGAACCCGCGTGGAGCTCGTTGGACAGACTTGGACTTGTTATAAGGCGTTTCGTTAAGGTTGCGCCGCATAAGCAGGTAACATGACCCGGATGTAGTCGCTGTGATGCTGCGAATGAATGAGAACAAACTGGACGCGCGCGCGTGTGTGATATTAGTATATGTATTAATGCATGTCAGTGTACCCCCTCCCCCCATGAAACCTTCTTTGTCCGGCTCCCATGTGTGCGTTTATTGACGCGCACACGTGGCTAAGCACCCCTCCAACCCCCCCCCCCCTCCACCAACACCATCATGACAGCTGCAAATAGGTCACTATTGACATTCTCCTCTTGCATGAACTTGAACATTTGAAGTAAACAGCGTGCACGCGCTTGCAGCATCATAAAATTGAGCTCAGCTCCCAGAAATTATTTTGTTGTTGTAGAAATTTGCTTTAGCGGGTTTTCCAGAGGTGATGGGAGGCATTTTGGAAGAAGTAGGGGGAAGGGGGTAAAAGGGGGGGGGGGGGGGCTGTTAGGGCCAGAACACACAATGGTCTTCAATGTCAAATGGGGGTGTGTCTCAGTTGTCCACCTTTTCAGAGCGGGCTGTGAGGGGGGAAAAAGAAAAACGCTGCACTTGATTTGGATGAAGGGTCACGTGCACACGCGCGCGCGCGCACAGACTGTTTTTCAGCAAGCGCGTGCACGCACATTCCGTGAGTCATGCCGCATTTGGAGGCTCTCGCACACATATGCACGGAGACTCACCCTCTTACGAAGCGCAGGGGGGGAACTTGCTGTTGTTTTTACTTAACAGACCTGCTAACATGGTTGACTAAAGGGGGGGGGGGAGGGGGGGGGGAACTGTGGCCTACTTCTGACCAGGACACTGTTTGACCTTCAGATGACCTGTGCTCTGAAGAGAGAGGGCTGTTTTCTCTTGATAGGGTGGTTGCACCTGCCATGTGTAAAGTGAAAAGCAGCACCATTGAAGTTCTGTTCACTTCAATGCTTCTAATTGTTGTCAATATTTGGGCAAAAAAGGTGCGCAGGGGTTGGCGCGAATCCCGATCTGTTGGCTGGACCTGTTATAATATTTCATCCTGCAATGTTTGCTCAGCCATTAGCGGCGATCTTGAGGGAAACCATCACTGGCTTGTGGACCTTGAACACTTTTCATTCTTGACATTGTACCGAAACTGCGTGGGGTCGTTTTACTTCCTGCAAAGTCCGATTTGGGGGTTGCTGTAATTTGAGCTGTTGTAGTTCAGGATTGCCTCTGTCGGTGTTCGGCTTCAGGAAGCCTATGTGAGGAAAGCCGTCTCACGAGAGTCTTGGCTCAGACTTTGTTTGGCATTGGTAGATCAGCAAGTACTCTGGGTGATATGCACAGAGGTATGTATGATGGAATAACAATGCCGCTTACTCACCGCACTAAGAAATTAAGGTAACGGTGGCCATCTTGAGTTGCCACTCGCTAAGCGCACTTAACTTGAATACATCGATTTTACCGCAGCGTTTTCTCATTGTTTTTCGGTCACCGTTGCGAAAATGCCAGTGTGTGGCATATGGTTGTACCAGTAAGTCTGCGAGAAGCACTACACGCATTTTTCATCGGTAAGAATGTGATTATAAATTTTTGCTGATCGGGTATACCTGCTAGGGCTATTCAAAGATTCATCTGCATCATGTTGTCAGAACCATCAATAACAAAAAGGAAGTAAAGCCCACCAGGACAACATTGGCTGTGAAATGTAAAACTAACCCTTGTAAGGTCACCATATTTAGATAATATACTCTGAATGGACAGTCGCTGCAAACAGTGAAGTTCGCTGAGAAGTGTTTTCAGCTCAAATCAAACAGTTCAGTAAGAGCGGCAACGTAAGATGGCTGCCCTCAGTCGCGAGGGGCTAACTGTTAGTCCATCATCTACAAGTCTGTGGTGATATGGCCTAAAATTCATATCAAATGTAAATTGAATCACTTCACGCTGGAAGCATTTCTGAACGATTTACTTAAATGTACAATGTAAATATTTCCAGAAAGTGTCAGATTTATTCTTCTCTCTGCTCACAGTCTCCATTTCACATGAGCTTAGCGGTTATCGTGGCTTCTCCAGCTCCTTCAGTTTTTTTCCCCCCCAGTAGTTAGTCCTCATTGTCCTTTAGTGATAGCACCTGTCATCTGATTTGCCGCCACAGAGGCGAGCATTTAGTTGCTTAAAGGAAAGGAAGGATAGCATTTAGCCACACCACCTCGCAAACCGTAGCTTGTAGCATGTGCGCGTAGACATATGCTTGAAGTGGAGCAAGCTAGCTTTGTGCCAAGCATTCCCCCAGTTTGTGAGCAGACGGGGAAAGCCGGGCGAATATTTGAGATGGATGCGTAGATGAAACAAATAAATAAACACATAAAATAAAATAAAAAATGTCAGTTCCGTTTTGACACAGAGGCAGATATGATTGTGTTATCAACAAGTGTTTGTCTACCGAAGGCCAACTGTTTACTGTCTACCGCATCAACCACATATACAGCGCACCCCTAGTGTGCGAGATGTTGTTGTTTATGCATGTGAGAGCCCCACGGGCCTGGGGAAAGGGGGGCGGGGGGGGGTTTGCTTGGGGTGCTCAATGCTTCTCCCGCTGGCTGGCATCCAGATGCTAGCGGGCCACAAAGCTGCTCTGTTCTCAGTCCTAACAGCCTATTAATAGTCCAATTTCCTGCACCGTTCTCAGGAATGCTCCGATTGTGAATCAGCCGCCGATACGTTAGAAGTGTCAGAAAATAAACCTTTTGGCACCCTGCTGGCAAATACAACCCATTGAACCATGATCGATTCCTTGCCATGGTGTCCCACATCTCCTAGCGACAGGGGTTGGCACCATAATGGCAAACATTACCGGCCTGGTATTGGTTTTCCATGCGGAAGAAAATAAACAAGCTGGTTTTTTTAAACCCCTGGTCTATGGAACTCCCTGAGGGCGGACTTGTGTATGACTGCTTTTACTCTCTTGCCAGCGTGTGTGGCCCGAGTGTCGCTATAGCAAAGCGTAGAGAAGAGAATGCGGGCTCTCCGCAGCAGAACCGCTCACTGGCTCCGCCGTGTTGTGAACGTTAGGCCGATTAAAACGTGACAGGATATAAGGGGGGAGCCGATTAGACAGAAGATCTGCGTTATCAGTGTGGTCATATGACCACCATCTTGCACGTCTGGCTGCAACATCTTCACAAATTGCACGTCTGCCTGCGCAACTCATGATACGTCCAATTTAGCAGACATCGAGCTAAAGCCGCTCGAAAAACGCTCACATCAACAATCCAAATCGTGTCAAGTCTTGACAAGGACCTTGATCATTCCCCAGAACCTTTTCTTTTCATCTCTGCTTGGCGCTAATCACTAATTGACTTTCATGAGCGCCCACAGGAACTCTGCAACACATACTGTGTGTGTGTGTGTGCGTGTGTGTGTGTGTGTGTGTGTGTGTGTGTGTGTGTGTGTGTGTGTGTGTGTTTAGCAGCATATTTTGACGTTTTGGTGTCTTCTGCTCGGCCAGGACGAATCGCCATGACAACGGAGATGCAAGAGATCACCATCACGGAGGACAAGCCGCTGCTCACTGGTCAGGCCGACTCCGGCAAGGTCAGAGAGAGCACACACACACACACACGCACGCACGCACGCGTGAGCGCACTGTACACGCTGCGTGGCATTTCAATAAGCTGCCACGCTTTTGTGTGGTATCATCCTAGAGGACATTAAATGCGTGTGCGTGTGTGTGTGTGTGTGTGTGTGTGTGTGTGTGTGTGTGTGTGTGTGTGTGTGTGTGTGTGTGTTTGTGTGTGTTTGATTCACACAAATGTGCTGCAGTGCTGGCTGGCTGGCTGTGATGCAGCTGGTTTGACGTCAAAGCCCTGGGGGAGTTGTGTTGGAGGGGGTTGGGGGTGGCGGTCTTTTCGGTATTGCTTGATGCTTTGTAACCTCTCGCTACTGACCCCCGGTGGCAAAAGTTGGAAGTACAACCAGTCAAAATACAGCGGTGCCTTGTCCATTTGTTCCGAGACTCCGAGACTACACTTGTGACTCAAAACACTCGTATCTTGTCTTTCCCCATTGAAATAAATGGCAATAGATTAATCTGTTCTAGCCCCTCAATAAAACACCAAGGCATATTTGACTGTGTTTAATTTCAGATAAATAGTACTCTGCAGTATGTACTTACCAGCAGTACTAATAGCATAACTAAGTAGAAATTAAAGAATAACATTTTTGAATTCTAATGATCTTACTTAGTTAATCAATTAATCTGTCAATTCCATTTTTAAATTCCAATCTTTTTATTAAAAAAAAAAAAAAAGGGCATTATTTTTAATGACTTTTGATTATGATTCAGTTCCTGCCTTGGTCCATAAAACACATTTTGATTCTCTCCTCTTTCATCTATAACTGCTTCAAACAACAAAGCGTATGCAGGGAAATTGTGTTGTATTATTTTGTTATTTTATCTTAACTGTTCTTTAAAGCGCTTAGTTTCAGCTGCAGCTGTTGTGAAAGCGCTATATTAATAAATATGTATTGTAAAGTGTCCTTGAGTGTTTTGAAAGGCGCTTATAAATGAAATGTATTATTATTATTATTATTGTATTTAATGAATTCAATGTCCAGCAGGTGCTGGATATGGCCACTAGAGTGCAGTATAATTCAAATATTACACTCAGTAAACTGCAGTAATCTCGGTCAATAACACAACAACATTGTAGCTAGTTTTGTTCGACTCTCTGTGGCGTTAGCATATCTTGTGTGTTGTGCAAACGTCTGTGGTTGTATGGATTACACAACGTCTGGCAGTTAACGTCAATTGGGACCGGCAGGCAAGCACTTGGTCGTGTTCATAACTGTTCACTCTCCTGTCAACCTGCTGCTTGATGTGAAATGAGTTGCGTTGAGTTGGCTGCCATCATCCAGAGCCCAACTGACGAATAGCAGCTATATACCTGTCAACTTGTACGTTTTCCCCGTATTTTATATGTTTTTTAAAAAAATCATTTTAAATCATGTCCGGCGTATTACAACTTTTATACGGGAAAAAAACAAAAAAAACAATTGTGAACCGATCTCACAAAGACCATTTTGGCTCAAATCCAGATCGTCTCACCTGCTGGTAACCAACGACAATGCCGTCGTCGATCGCTACTATTGTCACGGCAAACCAGCAAAAGGCGCTTTTAAATTAAATGTATTATTATTATTATTATTATTAAAAGTAATCCACAATCGTATTTATTTATTTATTTTAATCGCTGCATACGGTCGGATTGATAAAAGCATGATGTGCGCATGCGCGGTAAACCGTTGTACGGGTTTTTGTTGCTTTGTAAGGGGAATCGTAATCATTTATAAGGGCAGCTATTAGCCGAGGTTGACAGGTATGATAGCTTCAAATTTTGGCTCGCAGCAAAAGCAAAAAAAGTCAACAGGGTGCCAGCGCATTTCGAGAAAAACGTGTTACTTGGGCCAAAGGGAAGTTCAGGTGCCCCCACTGTACAGATACTTTTTGTCTTTCTGTGATTTCCATCAGGATGCTGAGCTGGCAGCCAGGATCCTCCTGGACCAGGGCCAGGTGAGAATGCCACACACGCCATGATGATAACGGGCGACGAGGCGCAGGACGAACATGAAGTCTTGTGCGTCCGTTTTTTCAGAAGCATAGCGTGGAGACCCCTCACGGCGTCCTGCACGTGACGCTGAACGGCACACGGAATAGCCGCCGGCCCGCCATCCTCACCTTCCACGACGTCGGCTTGGACAGTGCGTGGCTCACTCGTTGCCACAGTTGTTTTTTTTTTTTTTTTACCTGGCCGCGCTCACTGTTCACGCCTCTCTCTCTGCCTTTGGCAGGCAAGAGCTGCTTCTTGCCGTTATTCAAGTTTGAGGAGATGCAAGAGATCGTCAAGAATTTTACCCTGATCCACATCGACGCCCCGGGTCAAGAGGATGGGGCAGCTGTTTACCCGGCGGGGTGAGTTCACAGTCAGGTTTGTTTTCACGTAAACTTGAATTCTGTCATTTTCACGGGATCGTTTCGTTTCGTGAAAGCTCGTTTGTGATTGCGTTTTTGACCTATCCCAACAGCTACCAGTACCCATCCATGGAGACCATCGCAGAGATGATTCCCGCCGTCCTGCAGTTCTTCAAGTAAGTCCGAAAACAAGCTAGCTCGCTCGCTAAGGTGTCGGCGCGTTAACCTTGTCGTCCCGCAGCTTCCGCACCGTCATCGGAGTGGGCGTGGGCGCGGGGCGTACATCTTGACGAAATTCACGGTGAGCGTCGACGGCCGGTCCCCTTTTAAAGGGCCGTTGCGTCATTCTGTCTTTCTGTCTGTGCGCAGCTCGCAAATCCAGAATCTGTGGAGGGTTTGGTTCTGGTCAATATTGACACAAACGCCCGAGGTTGGATGGACTGGGCGGCTCAAAGGTAAAACTCATGATGGTTGGTGGTGTTGTTTCGCTCCGTGTTGGCAGTGGTGAATTATTCAATCCATGTCTGCAGCTCAGCTCTGTGACTTCTTCGCTCACGGAACAGATCATGTCGCACCTCTTCAGCCAGGTGCGTCTCATTCCAGAAACACACACGCTCACACTGGGCCTCGTTCACAAACAGCCCGCACGTATGAATGTTTCGCTCATGCATTTTTGATTCGTGAATATGTTCTGTTCGATTCCCTGTCCATCGGACTCTTTGGTACACATACTAGTTGAATCCAGTTCAGACTGTGGAGTTACACATTGTCAAGTGGGTTTGGATAAGATAAATGGAAAAAGATGGGCAAGGGAAATTTATTTTTTGTTTTAATATGGTTTCTGGAGGAGGAAAGACATGACACAAACATTCTTAACGTTTTCCAATGCTGTAAAACGTGTGGATTAAATACAGTCAAACCTCGGTTTTCGAACATCTCGGTTCTCGTCCTATTCGGTTTTTGACCAAAAATTTCGAGTTTTTTATGCCTCGGATGACGAACAAATTTCGGTTCTCGAACAAACTGAGCGCACTTGAATGCACCATTTGACTCCTCTCGCCTTCCTTACACGAGGAAGTGACGCTTCCTCGTTTTGCTTTCCATTGTGAGCAGACGTGTTCAGTAAACATTTTTATTTTAAAAAGAGCGTGGTTTCGGTTTTCGAACAATTTCGGTTTTCTTCTGGAACGGATTATGGACAAAACCCGAGGTTTGACTGTATTAAATTTCAACATTTCTGTCAATGGAGATTTGCGTCATAGCCTGTGACACATGTTTCTATGAGCAAGACGGGATGCCAGGCAGGTGGCTGTTGTTAAAAAAACAAAACACGGCGCTTCATGTACAATTTACCGAGGGTACTAGCAAAGAATGGGAATGTTGGGGGCCAAGAGAAGCATTTTTAAACGGTACACATGAGCTACGGTAGTTAACACTGCAAAAGTGCGTACCGTGCCTCGTTCATCTTAGGAGCTGTGATGGCTGTTGCTCATTTTGGCATCCGTGTGTAAGTGCGTGTGGTAACGGTTCGATTGCGGGAGGTTGGTTGATCGAAAAGTAGACCTTGGGTCAAAAAAAGGTTGGGCCCCCCTGCTCTACAGGATGCACTGCAGGGGAAAAAAACATTAAATCATGAAGGCTCATTGTGTATTTGTAGCCAACTTAGTCATTTTGATTGTAGGCTAATATAGCTCATATAGATACATACAGCATGTGTTGCCTTCATTATAAGGCTTATACAGTCAAAGCTCGGTTTTCGTCCATAATCCGTTCCAGAAGGCTGTTCGAAAACCGAAATTGTTCAAAACCCGAAACCACGCTCTTTTTAAAATAAAAATGTTGACTGAACACGTCTGCTCACAATGGAAAGCAAAACGAGGAAGCGTCACTTCCTCGTCTACCCGAGGAAGCGAGAGGAGTCAAATGGTGCCTTCAAGTGCGCTCAGTTTGTTCGAGAACCGAAATTTGTTCGTCATCCGAGGCATAAAAAACTCGAAATCTTTGGTCAAAAACCGAATTGGGCGAGAACCGAGACATTCGAAAACCGAGGTTTGACTGTATAAGGCTTTTAAATTTGGGGTCCTCAGGTGATAGCCCTTGTGATCATGTGATTTTTTTTTTTTTTTTATGACAACCACACCATCCATCCAGCTGCCATTGTCTTTGTCTCCTCCTCCAACACGCTAACCTCAATTTCCGTTTTTTTTTTTTTCATTTTGGGCGCCGTCCTCTCACAACTCCAAATCGGTGCGCGTGCGTGTATCATGCGCCCAATTGTGTATCGCGTGGTCCCCTTCAGGAGGAGCTGTCATCCAACGCAGATGTGGTGCAGTTTCACAGAGACCGCATCAACAAAGCACCTCACCTGCTCAACATAGAACTCTTCTGGAAAACCTACAACAGGTCATCTGACACACAAAACACACACACACAAATGCAAAGCCAAATGGCACCCACCGCAATCACATCTTCTTTATCCTCGCAGCCGCCGAGATTTGAACCTGGACCGCAGTAGCACCTTCAAGTACCGTTTTTATTATTATGACCTAATCCAAGTCATCTTATTTCTCCTGATGATGATGATGATGATGAATGTTTTCTGTCTGTGTGGCCACTCAGGTGTCCCGTCATGTTAGTGGTGGGGGACCAAGCGCCGTACGAGGACGCCGCCGTAAGTGCAGCGAGCGGCAAGCCATCTCCTCGATCCGCTTGCGCTTCTCATGGTTGTTTGTCACTCGACAGGTGGAATGCAACAGCAAACTGGACCCCACCACCACTTCCTTCCTCAAGGTGATTTTCTTGCTTTCCTTCTCTCCCACCGTCGTCGTCTTGACAATTTTTCGCACCGTCGCTTGTTTCCTCAGATGGCGGACGCCGGCGGCCTCCCTCAGCTCACTCAGGTAAATGAAATCAAATTCAAAATGTCACGACAGTGGTGCCTTGAGATGAGACTTTCCACGCTCCTAACTCAAAACGTTTGTATCTCAAATCATCTTACCCTATTGAAATGAATTAAAAGGCCATAATCCGTTCCAGCCCCCCCCAAAAAAAACCCCAACATAATTTTGTTTTTTAATAATGAGAGAGAGCAGTCCAGCACTGTAATATTGCACTTTATGAAAATAGAATCATAACATAACTCATACAAGACAAGGCAGTATTATTTATAGAGCTCATTTCATATGCAATGTGCTTCATATCATTAAAAGTACAACATTGAAAATAATTTACAAATAAAACAAAGTAAGGCATGTTTAAAAGTAAAAAAAGAAAAGAAAAATAGCGTACTGAAAGAG
Organism: Hippocampus abdominalis; assembly: GCA_018466805.1. Lineage (NCBI taxonomy): Eukaryota > Metazoa > Chordata > Actinopteri > Syngnathiformes > Syngnathidae > Hippocampus > Hippocampus abdominalis. Next base: position 25,996,619 of record CM031695.1, read on the forward strand.
CATACATTGAAAAGTTAATTTTTAATTTTAAAAATACTTTCAAAGACATTGATCATTGGTCTGGAGAAAAGAAATGTTTTTAAACTGGATTTAAAAGCATTTACACTCTGGGCTGACTTCATTTCTAATCCGTTTGTGTGCCGCATAACAGCTAAATGCTGCTTCACCATGTTTGCTTTGAACTCTTAGCATCGGTAATTGACCCCAGTCTACAGAGCCCTGCTGGTTTATATTCAATCAGCATTTCTTTAATACATTCAGGACCAGTTGCAGAATTTTAAAATCTCTCTTCTACAGCTTGACTGATGAAATAGAATGTTAAAGATGACAGTTTGCGCATTAGAACTGCAATCCATTTCAATGTGCTGCTCCTTTCGAGCAGACACACACTGCAAAGAATGCTCTTCTTTTACTCAGTAAGTTGCTGTAATATTAGCCCTATTTAACAGATTGAAAAAATATAAACTGAGTACGGTTATCTCTATATCGGTTTACCTGTGCTGCTACACCATTTGTGTTCACATATCCGCTGTTTATAAGACCACGGCTATCGATGGTATCGTTAGCATGTCAACAGTGTTTTGCATTGATTGTCAGCGTTACGCTAAGCCAGTGCTTCTCAAATAGTGTGGCGCCCCCCCCCCCTGGTCATTGTAGCCATTAATCATATTTGAATTTTGAAATCATATTTGATTTTTGAAAAAATCAGCACAAATTATTTTAGATATTTTTTTTTAGTTTTTTTATAATATTGTTCTCCCGAGTTAATGTTTGTGACCAGTTTGAATGCATGATTATTTATTGATTTGAAGTAATTTTATTTTTCAGTATCGTATGGTTTGACATGGTCAGTCAAAAAATGTTTTTGTTTCATTAAGGAGTTAATTTTATTTTTGAATTTTGGATGCACTTTAAATCTTTTCTGTTATGGTTAATAAAGCTATTCTTTGTTGTAAGTTGGTCCATATTTCTTTTTTTTTTTTTAATTATACTTTAATAAGGATACAGTGTTATGCAGGCGTGTACTGATAACAATTTTAGAGACAAATGATACTATTTATAGTCACGCGGGGGGGGGGGCGTGAGATGTTTTCTTCTTCCTAGGGGGGCAAATAATTGAGAAGCACTGCGCTAAGCGGACTTTCCCAGGGAAAACTGTGGTTTTTTCAAACACGCGTAATTCTGTGGTTTCTGTTTGTTTGGAGTACATGTCAGCTGGGAGTGGCATTCGAGAGCTTGAAGCTTTCTTTTTTGATTTGTGAAATGTTGGCTGTTTGCCAAACTGCATTGAGTTCCGGGCCAGCACATGGTGTTCGCAGTCATCCAAATTACGACTTGTATCCGTAAATACTTGCGTCGCTTACATCTCACGGCACCTCTGTACTTCCTGTTCCGACAACGGGTGAAAAACGCCCCATTTGATGGGAGAATCTTTTGCCTCTGCAGCCTGCAAAATTGACCGAGGCTTTCAAGTACTTCATCCAGGGGATGGGCTACAGTAAGTGAGCGCCGCGCGCACTTCCTTTCTGACCGCGTGTGCCACCTGCGCGCTCTAACCTGCCCGCCTGGCCTCTGCGCCCACAGTGGCTTCATCTTGCATGACCCGCCTGTCCCGTTCACGCACCACCTCGCTGTCGTCCTCGTACTCCATGGAAGGCTCGCGCTCGCGCACGCTGTCCCAGGGCTCGCAGGGGGGGCAGATGCCGCCTAGCCCCTCACAGACCATGGAGGTGTCCTGCTGAAGAGAAGGTGGGGTCGGACGGGGGAAGGAAGCCAAGAGAGACGGAAAAAAAGTCGAGACTGATGTGTTCCCATTATTGTCACCACAATTCCCTTCATTCCCCAACAAGGCAGGAAAAAAAAGTAAAGGGAAAAGGGGCAAACATCTTCGTCCATATCCTTGCATCCCCGTTGTCCAAAAGGAAAGAAAAGATTCTTTGTGAATAGAGGGAGGTGGGCACAACGCGGCGCCCCTCCAGCTCTGTTGTTAGCCCTTTAATTTAGCACAAGTACGTGGTCGTTAGAGGCCCTAACTCATAGTAATAGTCCTAAAAAAAAAAAAGAAGCTGACAACTGATGTGTTGTACACAAAAGGTAGCCTATAGCAGAGATTATGTGTCTGGACAACCTTCCGAACTACTTGTTCTTTTCGACTCCCGCGCCCATTTTATGTTAGCATAATTGTCCTACTGTCGGGTTGTTATGTCTTCCAGCCTCCGTTTGCCGTTTTTTTGTTAGCATGTGAGGAGATGGATGGGGAGTTGTTGTTTTTTTTTTTTGGGGGGGGGGGGGGGATAATTTTTTAGGCGTTATAATGTTTAAATTCGTCCAATGACTACTTGTAACATGCGAGTGCACCTGGCGTCAGACGGCAAACGTTGAAGACGCCAGTCGCTCGAAGAGTGCTTCCGGTTCCCCCAGCGCTGTGTCCGGGATGCACGGTGACGTCGCGACGTAGCACCAGGTAGAGCGTTCAGAAGGGATCACTGTGTTAATCTTCTTGGTTTTTAAACTCTCTCGAAACCTCAGATACCTCTTAACTAAACCCAGCCGCCATACTTGAGTTTATATGCGTTCAAAGAGACTCCACACAGCCTCCATGTTGTGAACGAAAGTGCTGTACCGCTAAAACGTCACTGCCAGCAATACGATAAGACACTTAAAAAAAAAAAAAAAAGTGAACGACAACCAGTTCGTATTCTTAATTGATTATACATTTCAATCCTTTCTCAGAGGCAACTGGAGTTAAAGTATCTGTAGTGTCGTGAACCTTCTTTAAAAAATCGAGCGGAGAAGAACGTGATAGGAGTATGTAAATGAAAGCTAAAGCACTGCCAGGAGGACCGTAAGAGATGTGTTCGACAAACGTACGTGGACTGAACCGGACACGTAATTGATTAAAAAAAAAAAAAAAGTATGAATAAAAATTACAATGTTGAACGTGCCAGCCAAAGTGAAGGCAAAAAGTGAAGAGTAAAAGGGAAACTGAGCAGCTCTCACGTGAGGTTTTAAAAATAAAATGGAGGTGTGACGTTTTGTCCATTTTCTTTCCTAATTGCGTGTCTCATCTTTGTGTGAATCTTTCCCCAAATGCTCACTTAGTCTACCGAGTGTTATTTTACTCATTCTTATTTTTGCTTTAGGCAAAGTCATGTCATAAACTTTGAAAAGAAAATGCAATCCCATTTAATTGTGTGACAACAATGTTTGTGTAACATAATGAGACATGAATAAAACCTGACAAAGAGCTTCTTGCGTCTTTGAAAGTGTCAACATACCTTTTGAATCATTCATGAATCATTCAAATTCAATTGTCAATCCATGCACGTGCCTGAAAGCAGCATTCGCACTGATTTGACCATTTGACTATAAAGTTTGTGTTTATCTTAAATTGAATTGAATTTGAAAATGGGTGGAGGTGGGTCATTGCGAAAGAGCAGCAGGGCGAGGACAACCGGTCGGTTCGCATTGTGATCTTCCAGACTTGCTTGTGACGAAGACGATGCAGACACCTGTGTCAAGTCAATATAGTCAGACACAAACCGGAAAACGTCACTAAACTTTAATTTGCAACACGGACAACACAAAAATAGAAAATCTAGGGAGCTGCAAACCAGGCAATACAAAAAGAAGTTTCTAATCTTTATGTTGTCACTTTATAAATTGGAATGAAAGGAGCACTTTAGCACCTGTTATGAATCCTTTTTGTCCGCGCCCCTGGATGGGCTGTTACTCTGAAAGTCACTTAGCGGATGTGGCGTTCTCAACACGGAGACTTGACACAGGTGCGTTCAACAGCTGGATGATGATGATAAGCAAAAAGTAGTCGAAGAAACTAGCAGAAAGCGAGCAAAAGGGCACATGAGAGCCGTTATTGCACGGTAAGTGGCGCACAACCTGACACAAATTCTCGTGCTTACTTTTATTCTTGTTAGAGTTTGATCTGGTTTCAATGTCCAAATTAGGAGGGCCAGGAGGGGGCGAAGGACGAGCAAGGGGAGAGCGACGCCATCCAAAGGCGACCCGTAAATCTTCTTATTTTTCATTTTTTTTAGGATTGTTGTCATCCAACCAAAAGCATGCCACGGAACGCTTATGTTTTGCGTTGTCATGCCTGATCACGTGACACCATCTTTTCAACGCGCTGTTTCCTAAAACCTCAAACTCAGCTTTGTTATATCTTCTCCTTTCTAAACTAACTTTTATATGCTATCGTGCGTCGGCTACTTTTACATCACTGAGCAGAGATAAAAAATTAATCTGGCACAGATGCTGTATTTCCATCATTATTGTTATATATTGAAGTAGAACTAGTAGTCTGGGAAATGTCTAATTATTGAGGCATGGCATTTAATTACATTACAAAAAGGAAGTACTGTATGTCTAATGAAGTGATGATAATTTTGTTTCGCTTTGACTAATTGTGTTGAATGAATGAATGAAGTTGACACGAAGGTTAACTGGACCTCCTGTGATAAATTGATGGCAATGGATGAGCAAGATTATAACAAAAAAATCTGTGAATTTAGATCATTCCTCCAGCGCCGCGGATGAACATTTTTAAAACAAAAAACACATTTAAAAAAATGAAACAAAATACAAATGTTGTGCTTATTATTCAATTAAATTGTCTTTTTACATAATTGCACCTTTCAAACCTGAATGTTTGAAAGACCCGATTCACATTTATTATCTCCTGTTGCTTGACTCGTCACTGATGTTTTCTTTTGCAGAGCCTCATGGTGCTACAAAACATGCTCAAGAAAAGCCCTCAAAGCCCGTTCCCCAATTCGCAGCAGTATTTATCACTTTGCCGCCGCCCCATTTGCCGTGCCAACGGAACTTCAATCATCCATCCCGTCCCGTCCCGTCCGTCCTCCTCAGAGCGTCACTCCGTCGCCCTCCAGCGGGTCGCCTGCGATCGCTTCGAGACAACCGAGTGAGAGAAGCTTTTAAAAATGAAAGCGTTCAATTTTCATGTATTTGTTTATTGATGTATTTATTTTGATAGGAC